>PVLD010003980.1:0-121703 GCA_004027595.1 Dinomys branickii
TTGTTTTTTTGACACAAGGGGGAAAAAAGTAAAACATTACAAAAATATATCCCACCCAAAATGAAACAAAACAAAAAAATACATCCTTAGCATTTAGAATCTGTTTAGAGTTAATACTATACCAATTGCACCACTTTTCAAGTATAATGTGAGTTGTATATGTCTGCTCCCCAATCCCTGCTACATCTATTACAGCTGAAACAATATTGCTAACAAGACCATGTAACAACTTTTTTTTTGTCTATTTGAAACAGGGTTTCACTGTGCACATCAGGCTGGCCTTGAGCTTACTTTGCAGCCAAGGCTGGCCTCCAACTCACAGGATCCTCCTGCCTCAGCCTCCCGAGTGCTAAGATTAAATTATATATGCGGTGTGGAGGTGCACTTGGGAAACTGAGGCAGAAGGCTTACCATGAGTTTGAGTCCAGCATGGACTGTGTAGTGGACTGATACCTGGTGGTCAACTTACAACGCCCCAGCTGAACTGAGTAAGCGGTGCTGTGTGGGAGGCCCGCCTGGGGACTGCTGCCAGCAGCGTAAGAGGCGGAGCTGGAGGAGAGAAAGGCTGTTGGGAGCTGACAGAGGCTGTTGGGAGCTGAGAGAGGCTGTGAGGGGCTGTTGGCTGTTTTGGAGGAGCTCATCGTGCTGGCTTTCCTGATGAGCTTGGCTGTTTTCATCCTCCGAGGAGCTTGGGATCTCGTTGGCACTGAGAATGGCTTCGGTTCACTTTGGGGAAGCTCTGGTCCTCACTGTGAGTATCGCTTCCTGGCTCCGGAGAGGAAGATGGTGCACTGCCGGTCTCCTGGAGAAGCTTGGGGTGTTGGCTTCCCTGATGGGAACTGGGCCATCTTGATCATTGGAGGAGCCGGGACCTCACTGTTGCTGAGGATGGCTGTGGTACCTTTCCGGGCAGCTCTGGGTCTTACTTCGTGCATCGCTTCCCGGCTCCAGTGCAGATCCCTCAGCCTGCTGGCACAGATCCTTCATCCCGCTGGCACAGACTTCCTAGCTTCCACCGCTGACTTATGGACCTTCGCGGGGCAGATCTGTGAAACAGGCCTGTGCTGTTTGTTATGGGCTCTGGGCCTCCGGTTGGACTCGTGGGAGGCACTGTTACAAGCTCTAGTTCTTAAGCTGGACTCATGCAGCACATTTCCATGGGATCCTGGTCCTCAGCTGGATTCTTTGGTCTTAGTATGTGGACAGATTTCTGGTACTCTTTGGTATTGCATTCTTTTGGGTGACTATTATAAATAAGCTTAAAAATATGTGTCCTAAAAAAAAAATGTGTCCTGGATTATACTGTTTTCCAGTGCAAATAAGCCCAAACCAACACAGACCGCATAGTGAAAACCTATCTCAAAAAAAACCTAAAAATAGGCTGGATGTGGTGGCACATGGCTGTAATCCCAGAACTGGGAAGGCTGATGCAGGAGGATTGCTGAGTTGAAGGCCAGTCTCACTTACATAGTGAGTTCAAGGCCAGTCTGCACTACATAGTGAGACCCTATCTCAGAAAATGAAAAAGCAAAGAAAGTAGGAGGAACACTGGGTTCCCTTTTTATTTATTTATTTATTCTTTTTGAGACAGGGTCTCGCTATGCAGTTCAGGGTAGCCTTGAGCTCACGCTGTAGCCCGGGCTGGCCTCAAACTTGCAACAATTCTCCTGCCTCAGCCTTCCTGACTTCCCTTCTAAAATAAAATTTCTCCTTTTACAATTTCCATCACTCTTTTTTTTTTTTTTGTGGTACTGGGGATCGAACTCAGGACCCTGCGCTTGCTAGGCAAGCGCTTACTCCACTGAGCTATATCCCCAGCCCACTCCATCACTCTTTAATCCATCCTGAAGTTCCATGGCTGTCCTAGTATTACTTCTCCTTCTTTTTTTTTTTTGGTACCAGGAATCAAATTTACAACCTCTCACTTGCCAGGCAGGCGTGTGCCACTGAGCTATATCCCCAGCCCCAATATTACTTTTTTTAACTATGAAAAGTTTCCATTAGGATTTTCATCCCTCGTTTTTATTTTTTTGAGACAAGGTCATTAAATTGACCTGGCAGGATTTTTGATCCTCCTGCCTCAGCCTCCCTCGATGCTCGATTGTAGCATGTGACATAGCAACGACTCCATTAGAATTTCATTTAAATTTGCTCTGCATGGTGGTGCAATCCTGTAATCCCAGCACTCAGAAGGCTGAGGCAGGGGAATATCACCATGAATTTGAGGCCAGCCTGAACTATATAACAAAACCCTGTCTCAAAAGAAAAACAAACAAAAATCGTAAAAGCAGGCAGCCCACTAGGGACCCTCCTGTCTCTCAGGAGCTGTTTTTATTCCCTGTTACTTTTTCCCCAGTAAATTCTCATACTCTTAAAAAAAATAGAAAAGCATGTAATTAAAATGTAGGAACTATTTGGGAATATTTCATTAACAGTTTCTGACTGGGGTTGACCATGGGTAGCTGAACGTGACAGTGGGACTAAGGGGTGCTGCTGCCACACTGAGGTACCAGGGAGGGCAGCTGCTGCCGCCGGCACAGGCGTCCTGCTCAGCGCTGTCAGAATCCTCTGCGTGCCTGACCTGGTAGGGACTGGGCCACCTCCTGAGGTCTCCCACAGAGATGCACATCCAGAAAGTGGCCAAGCAGGTTGTGGTGGCACAGGCCTGTAATGCCAACACCGGGGAGGCTGAAGCAGGAGGATCCATGAGTTCAAGGCCAACCTGGCCTACATAGTGAGAGCCTACCTCAAACAAAACCAAACCAAACCCAGCCGAGCTGGGTTCAGTACCTCTGTCCTCAAGGGTCACATGCCCTGTCCTCTTGGGTCTGTGCCAGTCCAGCATGGGAGAGGGTTCAAGGACAGAATTCAGCATTACAAATGCTACCATTTGTAACCTGAACTCAGCACAAGCTGCTCCTGGCAGCTGGGAGGCAAGGCCCTGCTCTGATCTGGCTGCAGGTGCACCTCCAGCCAGAGGGGCCCTGGGCTGCGCTTGGCAGGCTCTGGCACTCACACCTTGGTGAGGGCAGCCAGGGTGCCGTGGGTGCTGGAGTGAGTCACAGGCTATTCAGCAATCCACAGATGCCAGGCCCCAACAATGCCCTGGATCCGGCAGGATAGAGGACCAGGCGCCAGGTAGCTGTCTGCCATGCTGAGCACCAGCCCTGGGCCTTCTTTCCTTAAGACACAGCTCTGACAGCTGCCCACTCTGCTTAAGTCCCTGTGCCCAGATGGTCCCCTGCCCACCTCCCAGGTGGGTCCCAGAGCACACAATGGGGGACGCGAGCAGAACAGGCATCCACTGTTCCAATCTGATTTTATTGAAAAGGAAACATACAAAAATCATGTACAAAAAAAATTAACCAAACATGTACAGAAAATTCATTCCGGTATCTACAGCAGCGCATGTACAGTATTTTACAGGCTGGGCCACCCCTCCCCACTCCCAGACTCCTCCCTCCGCTGAGATCCCCCCTCCCTGACACCCCGTCTTGCCCCCAGCGCTTTGCCCTGGGGACTAAGGCTGGGGCAGCTTCTGCCAAAATCTCCCACCCCCCAAATGAATGCCAGTGGTCACACGTGCTCTCTCTAAACCTATGTGATGAGACTGATGGGGTCGGGGTGTGGTCACAGGCAGAGCACAGGATTCACAGTCTGGGCCCCTCCTGGCCATCCCCAGATGAAGGTGAGGCAGGCGTGCCCACCGCCCGCCGCCGGCTCGGGCAAGGCTGGGCCCCAGCGTGGGGAGGCCATCAGCGCCCCCTCTCTGGCTCCAGGAGGCCAGTGGTCACGTTTGGCTCATTTGCTCTTCACAGGCCCCCTCCCCAGGAGGAGGGGGGGAAGCACCAGGGGCCTGAGGCCAGGCCCAAAGTGAAGGAGCACTGGGGACACCCCCAGCGTCCCCCCTGCAGCTGGGACGGGCAGCCAGCACCAGCAGCCTTTCCTGAGATGGTGGTGGGCGCCGAGGCGGGCGGCTCAGTCCCCACCCCCTCGGTCACCGCCACCTTCGGATGCTGGGTCCTCAGCCCTCCTTCCCTGGCTTCTGGCTGGCGCCCCGGGAGTCCACATGTCCTTTGGGGCACCCAAGCGGGGCCAGGCTGGAGTGGCTGCCCTGGGCCACCCTAGGTCAGGCAGGGCTGGTAGTCCAGTACGCTACATGGTGCAGAGAAAAGTCCCCCGCGCTGGCCAAGGCGTCAGGAGGTGGGAGGGTCCTGCCCCCCAGGTCCCCGACATCCGACCGAGCAGACTCAGGCACCTAATTGGGCTCCATCTCGGGGGCTCCGTGGCCCCTGGGTAAGGGCAGGAGTCCCATGATGAGATTGTACAAGACCCTCCAGGGTGACGGGCGGTGTCGCTGCTGCTCCTCTTGTCTCTAGGAAAGAAAAAGGGAGGTCAGCAGGGACCTGTGCAGTGACACGGGAGCGGACGACAGGGTGAAGTGCAGCAAGGATCCAGCTCAGCCGCAAGAAAGAACTGCACCCCGCCACCCCATCCAGCTCCTCCACCCCCAGGGCACGGGCTTCCTCTCCAGGGACAGAGACCACATCCTCACGTTGGTCCTGGAGGGAGGGCGGTGGACACAGCCCCACGCATAGAGCGTGGCAGGAGTCGCGCTCCCCACGATAGCATGACCTTGTGACCTCTCCCATCCCTGTGCGCCAGGCAGGGAGCCACCGAGGGCACCCGTGGCTGAGACTGCTCCCATCGTGCTCTTTTAAAGCCCGGCACGACAGTGAGAAAGGGCCGCAAGATAGCAGGCAGCTAGGAGTGGCTCGTCCTCCACACAGACGAGCTCTCTCCCTGGTCTCCAGGACCCTCTCTGTTCCAAATTGCTGAACTGGCCAGGCATGGTGGCACATGCCTGTAATCCCAGCACTCTGGAGGCTGAGGCAGGAGGATCATTCCAATTTCGAGACCAGCCTGGGCTACAAAGTGAGCTCAAGGCCAGCCTGAACTGCATAGCGAGACCCTGTCTCAAGAAGACAAATCGCTGAACTGGACCCCACCAGGCAGTACTAAAATGAGCCGTTAGCTCGAGTGGTCTCTCCTTGCCCTCATCCCCGCAGATGTAGAAGGGCCACCTCCTTCCACAGCTGGTCAGTGAATGACCCTGATGACCCCACAGGGACCTGGTAGTGGACACCTGGCAGTAGTCCCTGCAGCCTCACACTGCTTTCCAGCTCCTGTGGCTGGGAGGTGGCAAAGGAGGCACAACTTAGAAAAACCCGCCCCATCGTCGGCTGTAAGATGCCACCAAGCGGACAGTTACCTAGTGCTGCTAGTGGGGAGGGGAGGGTGCGGTGCATTTATGGAAGACAGAGGCATGTGCGCTCCGAGGAGGTGTGCACAGTTTTGTGGTTTTGTCCTTTTTTTTTTTTTTTTTACCTTTTTTGAGACAGGGTCTTGCTATGCAGTTCAGGCTGGCCTTGAGCTCACTTTGTAGCCTAGGCTGGTCTCGAACTCGCAAAGATCCTCCTGCCTCAGCCTCCCGGGTGCTGGGATTACATGCATGCGCCACCACACCCTACGTGAGGTGTGCAGTTTGAGAGGGAAAAGGCCAGAAAATAAAATTTGAGATCTCTTATATTCAAAACTCCACCCTAACTAGGCATGATGGCACAGGCGCGTAATCCCAGTGTTCTGAGAGGCTGAGGCAGGAGGTTCACAAATTCGAACCCAGCCTGGGCAATTCTGTGAGACTTTGACTCAGAATAAAAAAATAAAATAAAAAAGACAGGGGATGTAGGCCAGTGCGAAGACTCTGGGTTCAATCCCCAGTCCAAAAAGAAAAGCTCCTCAGTATGGTCAATGAGAAGCTGACTAAGGATACTGCATGGATTTTACATAGTACGCAGCAGTGAAAAGGAAGCGGAAAGCGCCTTGGCCCGGGAGGACTGCAGCGACGCCACGGAGAGCGGAGAGGAGTGCTCCGCAGCAGGTCTGCCAAGCTAAACGCGAGCCACGGGGCCTCAGAGATTGTTTCTGGCCCATGGACCAAGTGCCAGGCCAGGGGCCAGCATGGGCAGGGCGCTGAGACTGCAGCGGGGGCGGAGAGGGCGGGCAGAGCGCCGCGGGTGCGTTTTATTTTGCTCTTTGCTGTTTTGTTCGCCATAAGCAAACAATGCAGGTGCCGCTTTCGGAGGAACAGAGCTGCGGAGAGGGCGCGGGGTGTCTGACACCGAGGCGGCGGGGTCGCAGCGGGCCGGGGCGGCCGGGCCGGGGCCGCCGGGCGGCGGCGGGGGGAGCTGCGGCCGCGCGGAGCTGAGCGGAGCTGGCGGCGGGGAGGCGGAGGCAGAGGCGGGCGCGGCCGCAGCGCTGCTGACTCATCCGCTATAAATAGCCGGGGATATAGGAGCCGCTGCGCCGAGCGCCGCCCTCAGTCCTCGCAGCCGCCGGCCACGAGAGCTCAGGGCCCCGGCGGCGCCGCGCCGCCCTGGGCAGGGCCGGGCCGTGCCAGCCGCGGGTCCCGGCCTCGGCGGCTCCCCGGGCACCCCGCCCGCCCGCCTGTCCTCGCCGCGACCCCGCCGCGCAGGCCAGCAGCTGCCGCACATCTGGCGGGGCGCCCGCCGCCCCTCCCCGGCGGGGAGTCCCACCTGCCGCCCGCCCTGCCCGCACTCACCCTCCGCTCGTACTGCGCGTTGAGGTCGTCCGCCATCCGCCGCAGCTGCGCCCCCATCTCCCGGGCCCACTGCTCCTCCTCCCCGCGGACCCCGGGGGCCGCTTGGGTGGGACCGCCCGCCAGGGCCTCCGGGGCGCTGGGCACGGGCGACTCTAGGTGCTGCTCGGCCGCCGAGAGGAGTGGCTGAGGACCTAGGGAGGCGGGCGGCGTGGTCAGCACCCGGCGCCCCGAGGTGCGGAGGGGAACCCCGGTCCCGGGGCGCCCGCCTCTCTCGGCGCCCGGCCGCCCGCTCTCTCCGCCCTGCCCCGCACCCCGCCTCGGGTCTAGCCATCCCTTCCTCTCCGACCAGGCTTCTCCTCCTCCCCGCCACAAATCGGAAGGCCGGGGAAGGTCCGGGGAGGCGGCCTGCGGCCACCTGTCCGGCCAGCTACCTCCCCAAGCCCCGGGGCAGGCTGGAAGTCCTTCCTCTGAGCCAGCCTAACGGCTCTATTCCAAAATAGGGCCAAATCTTGCTGCTGCATTTGACAGATAGGCAGACTGGCCCCCCTCCAAGAGGCCAAGGTCACACAGGGATACAGGGAGTGACCCCACCCAGAGTCACAAGCCTCAGGTCTCCTGCCCTCTGGTGTCCAACCGCAGAGAGGCCACACCTCCGGATGTGGCAGAGGCCGGGGACCAGAAGGCCCGACGCGCTTCCAGAGAGCGAGGCCTGGGGGCTAGGATCCCCGCGCTGTCTCCGGCCCTAACCCCCGCCAAGCTTTTGGGAGTCCTTCCCGTCACGCGGGGTCCTGGCTGGAGGGCTCCCCAAGGCCTAAAACCTGGGCCTCAGTGACCACATCTGTGACTCTGATCCCCAAGTCCCGGGTACCCCAGCTGGGGGCCAGGAACTGAGCTTGGGAAGTTTTCTCTTTCCCTGCTGTCTGGGCCCCGGGGACAAAGGGGGGTCGGGAAGGGGAACCGGGACGGTCCTTCCCGCTGTCAGGCACCACAGGGTTAACACCCCATCAGGCGGGGGACCTTTAACCCTTCCCTCCCCGAGACTCACCCTCTCCCTAAGGGGACTTTCCCAACACAATGGCCCCTCCCCCCTTCCGTCTCGGGGCCGCAGCCTGGGCCAGCTCTGGCCAAAGAGATGCAAATAAAAGCAAAAGGCCCCTCGCCCCCTCCCCAAAGTCTGGAGGTGCCCATCCTCCCACTCGGCCCACACTCCTTCCCTCTGCTGTCGCCCAGGTCTGGGGGGACCCGGGCTGGGGGAGGGGAGCTGAGAAACAGCTGTTGCCCGAGGCCCGGAAAAGGCCGTGGGCTGCAGCTCCGAGACTGCAGTCAGATTCCAGGAGGGACTTCCCACTCGACCTCTCCCTCCATCTCCGTCTCCCACCCGGCTTCCTGCTTCTCTAAACACAAAGACCACACTGGCCACACCCTCCCCGTGGCCCTCCTCCGCTGGCCACCGCCCCCTCGCCCCGCTCCAGTGCTTCGAGTCTCTGCGACCCTGGCTTTCCCCGGCTGCTCTTCCAGGGTGCGGGGCAGGCACTCACCATCAGAGCGCGGGCCTCTGGGCCGGCTGCGGGGGCCCCCAGGCCAGCGGGGGCCCCCCAGTGCGGCTGTGAGGGCGGGTGGTGCGGTGGGGGCGCAGAGGTAGGCCGCGGGCAGCAGGGCAGGGGTGGCAGGGGCGGCAGGAAGGCCGGGTTCGCAGAGACCGCAGGACACAGCTGAGGGCACCAGGCGGCCGAGGGGGAAGGGGCGAGGGCCGTCGCGGGCCAGGCCCTCTACAGGCTCTGGAGAGCTGCCCTCCTGGCGTGCGCGGGCCATGGCGCTCCCTGGGGCCTGCGGGACACAGGGAATGTCAGCGGAAGGCAGAGCCAGGCCCCCCTGGCGTACACACACTACCCGTTCACGCTGGACCCCATGGAGGAGAGTGGGTGTGTGGCAGGGGACAGCGATGGCCCCACAAGACCCACCAGACTAGGGAATGACACAGGGTTCTGCTGGGCAGGAGCCTTGGGGCACGAAGTGATGAGCAGGAAGGACAAGACCCCCATGGAAGGGGTGTGTCTGAAGGTGGTGACAGCCCGGCCATGCAAACTCCATGCAAACTCCACTCTTGGATTCACACCAGCACGGCTAGTTGGGACAACTTGCCCAACACAGTGACAGGCACACACAGGGCAGCGAGGGTTCCCTCCAGACACATGGGGCTCCCACAGGACCCGGATGAAGAGGGCTGCTGAAGCATGTATGGGGTGTGTGAAGGGTACACAACACAGACACATAAGGACACCCACAGAACCTGCCAGCCTGGCCGCCCACTTGCACACACTGGGATGTCCCACTCAGGCACACCACCACTCCGTACCCCAGGAGCACACACTGACCATCACAAGCATGTCCACACTGCACACTCCATCCCCTCATCCCAGGGACACACACAGGCTCAGACACAGGCTCAGAACCTTACACACTGCCCCGCTGGTGATACACCCAGGACACACACACAATGCAGCCATCACAAGCACGAGCAGAAACACGCACAAAATAGGCATCTCCACAAGTCTCCAGCAGCCCGTCCCTCTGCGCTCAAGCACACCCCCCAGACACCAGAGGACCGCACAGCACATGGCAGACACCAGCACTCAGCACCACCAAAACACTCCTGCTGGTCCCCAACTCAGCCCCTGGGATACACAGAAAGGAGGCACAGGGACACATGTCAACAGCCCCAGACGCATCACCACACACACCAGCAATAACACACAGACACGCCAGCAAAGCAGCAGACATCAGCCCTCCGCCCTCCCGTCCCAACCCCAAAACACTATTACCAACTGTCAGCACCAGCCCTGTAGTGCTTGGGGGCGCACGCGCGTGCGCGCACACACACAAACAAGCGCGCGCACACACATCAGAGCTAACTCTAATCCCGAGCAGCCCAGCACACACACACACACCTAAAGCGCTGTCAGAAAACACTGATCTCACGTGACTGACATAAACACTACACACACGCAGCCACATGACATACATGAGCCAGCCGATCACAGCGACAAGCCTCTCAGACCCAGCACGGGCACACACACACACACATGCACACACACACACGCACACAGACTCAGACAGGCTGCCAGCAACACCCATTAAATGCACTGCATGGACCCCAATTCCCGGACAGCCCAGCCAAGCGCAGACCACACAAGCCCCCGTCACACGCCACACACAACTCAGACACCTGGACAGAAAACACATCAGCCCTCTGCAGTCAGGCACAGAGTCACACACACTGGCAAAGACACATGCCCCGGAGACACACGGAGACAGCCACAGACGAGGCAGTCCACACAAGCAAGACACGGCACACACCGACAACACACATTCGGGCATCACACATGGATAAACACAAGGAGCTCGCTCAAGCAACACAAACACACCACAACTACACACAGTGGCACATGCAGGCGGCAGATCCGCGGACTCAGCCCCTAACAGAACGCACGGACAACTCTCACACGGAACACACACACAGGTGCACCCCGCCCGCAGACGCAAGCCCACACAGACACGCGGGGACTCACGCAGACGCCCCGGCGGGTCACGAATCCCCACATTCCTCCGGATTGACACCACCACTCCCTGCAGACCCCAGCACAAACTCGGAGCCAGACACACGCACACACCCAGGCGAGACACCTGCAGATCCACAACCCCGCACACGCGCGCTCCCACGGCGGTCCCAGACACCCCTCCGCTGTCACAGCCCCCCCCACGCCGCCACGTGCGCCTGCCCCGCCCGCCAGGCAAGCGCGGGGCCAATAACCGGCTGTTGCTGGGGCGCAGCCCCCGCCCGCAGGAGCCGCAGATTCCTCGGCCCGCGAGCCGCAAGCCGCCCCCTGTCGCCGCCCCCAGCGGGCGCGCGCCCTGGGTGTGGCCGCCCCTCGGTGCCGCCCCCAGCCCCCTCCCGCGGGCTTCGGGGACCGGGGCAACCCGGGGTCGAGTCTCTTCCCCGGGCCGCACTGGCCACCAGGGGGCGCTGCCGAGTCCGCACCCCATTGTTTGTAAACAAACCCACCAGACCTCTGAGGCACCTGTGCGCCCAGACTGGGCGCCCGACTCCCCGAGTGCATCCCGCGCAGCGGCCCCTGCCTCGAGTCCCCAGCAAAGGTGGGGCCCGGCGCGGAGTAAGGATCGGGACTCCCGCGCTGCTCTCCGAGTGCACGCCCTCACCTCCTCCAGGGAGCCCGCCCGGCCTGGCCGATCGCCGCTGCGGGGACGGACTGGGGTGCACTCACCCCGGGGGCATGAACACGCCGGGGGGTGGCGGCGAGGGGCGGCGGGCCGCTTCCTTTAGGAGGGCACGCCCGCCGAGTGTAGCTAGCCGCGTCTGCTGCTGCTGAGGCTCGGCTGCCGCTGCTCTGACTGCAGTGGCGGCCGCTGTCGCTGCTGCTCGGGCCGCTGGTGCGTCCGCGTCGTGCCGATCGCCCCACTGCCGCCGCTGCCAGGCGCCCGCTCGCATGTGGTTCGCGCCGCGTCTCAGGCCGCCCGGCGGATCCCGGGCCGCTCGGCGGCCGCCCCGCCCCGCCCGCTCTTCCCCGCCCCCGCCCCCGCCCCCGCCCGGCGGGTCCCACGCCCCGCCCCCGCGTGACGCCACCGGCCCGCCCGCCGGGGACAAGTCGGGACTTGCAGGCGCGCGCCGCGCCCCCTACCTCAGTGCGGGGGTTTCCCTGCAGCCGGGGGCAGGGCAGGGCCCGGCCCAGAGCGAGGAGGTTCTCCGGCAGACCACTGACACACTGACACACTGACTGAGACCCACAGACAGGCACCCGGACCGCACGCAGGCTCACTGGCCGCTGGCGCACCAAGGTACACAAAGTCACGTGCGGACACGGCCACGGCCCCACGGATGCACACACGCACCCACTGGCGGCCACACACACACCCAGACACAAATACATAGACCAAGCCACTAACAGGGTCCCTGGACACACAGACTGTCACAGTCACTGTCACAGTGATAGGGACACATGTAGTGACATATGTGGCGCACACCCGGACTCACAAACTGTGCTCACACCGCATCCCAACGGGGTAGGCTTTGCCACACATGAGGAGTGCTGGCCTCGGGACACAGTGGCAGGCATGTCAGGGAGGGAGCTTCCTGCCGGGCACAGCTGGACAAGCTCGTGCACACAGGCAGAGCTGGGCATAGACACCTGTCCCAGGGACACCTGGACACAGAGCCCAATCTAAGCCCCACTCCCACGGGGATGCACACAAGCGCCCCACGTGCACACCCACCTAAAACACTGAAACTCCCCAAATCCAGCCTCAGACACAGATCACTGCAGTCTCAGAAGAGACTGACCCAGTCGTATAGCACAAAGTCACACCTCTGACAGGCTCCTGCTACTCGGACCCCTGATGGCACACACTCTGCAGCATCCACACCTGCCTGCGCGCCCCACGAATCTGGCCATGGACCGGTGAGAAGGATGAAGCTCCAGGCACTTGGCACGGACATGCCCGGGCAGCCCCCAGCCCAATTCCACCCTGCTGCTTGTGGTTTCCTGTTCCCTTTCTCTTTTCAGTTTCTCACTGTCACTGCCCTGCCCGCTCTAACTGTTCCTCGTCCCTCCACACCCTGAACTCTGGGCTGCCTTGCACTTTCCATTGCTCTGCATCTCACCTAAAGCAGATTCCACTGCCAGTGGGTGCGGCACCTGTGGGTGCCCAGCACTCGGCTGGATATCTGATAGACCTGTGGGACAACTAGCTTGTTCAGGCCCTCAGACTTGACCTCCTCTGGGGCCAGATCCTTACATTCCCTAGAGCAGCAGCAAATCCAAATCCTTGCTTGAAATCTCCCATGCTAAATGTCCAGGGATAATTCAGCTTTCTTTCCTCCTCTGTCTCTGTTTCTCCCAGGGGGTTGTTTTGATTTGGATTTTGGCACAAGAGATGGAACCCAGAGGTCTGGCGTGGTAGTGCGTGCCTGTGATCCCAGCACTTGGGAGGGAGGCTGAGGCAGAAAGATTGCTTTGAGTTCGAGTCCATCCTGGTCTACAAATTGAGTTGAAGGTCAGCCTGAACTACGATAGGTTGGGCCTGTAGCCCTGCTACTGAGCTATACCCCAGCCCCTCCTAGTGTTTTTCAAACTGTGGGTCAGGAGCCAACCAGGACCCTGGAGCAAACCCAGGGCCAGCGCATGCTCTGCAAGGTCCATCCCAAAGCCACACTGCACTCCCAGTCTTCTTGCTTCTTTTTGGTACTAGGAATCAAACTCATGATCTCGCTGGGCACGGTGGCGCATGCCGGTAATCCCAGCACTCGGGGAGGCAGCTGAGGCAGGAGGATCATTGTGAATTTGAGGTCATCCTGGGCCACAAAGTGAGCTTGAGGCCAGCCTGAACTGCATAGTGAGACCCTGTCTCAAAGACCAAAAAAACCCCCAAAACCTCATGACCTCAAGTTTGCCAGGTGGGTGCTGTGCCACTGAACTATACCCCTGTCCCCCTTCCTGCTTTTTATTCAAGTTTATTGAGATATATTTACACACATTTATATTTATTTCTCTCTTTTTTTCTTTTTAGTGGTGGGAATCAAACTCAAGGCCTTCCACTTGCCAGGCAGGCGCTGTGCCGCTGAGCTACATCCCCAGCCCAAAAGTCATTCTTTGCTAGTGTATAGTTTGATGAGTCATGACAAAAGTAGACAATCATTTGCCATTACAATGGTTATTTATTTATCTATTCTTTTCAGAGCTGGCACTCAAACCCATGGCTTCAGACAAGGCAGGCTAGCGCCTTGCCACTGAGCCACTGAGCTACATCCCTAGCCCTACCAGCACAATCAATTAACATATACAATGTTTCCACCTTCCCAAACATTTTTTCTCTATAATCATCACCTTCTACCTTTAGCTCTTTTTTTTTTCTATATCCCAGTTCTTTGTTTTGTTTTTTGAGACAGGGTCTCACTATGTAGTCCAGGCTAGCTTTGAATTAATTATGTAGCCCAGGCTACCTTCCCTAAACTTGAGGTGATTCTCCTGCTTCAGCCTCCTGACCGCTGGAATTACATGCATGTGCCACCACGCCCAGCACTACCTGCAGCTCTTGGCCACTTTTTGTTGTTGTTGTTGCTGTTGTGTCTTTTTTTGGCTTTATGTTTGTTTTGTTTTGTTTTTTGAGACAGGATCTCCCTGTGTACTCCAGGTCAGCCTTGAACACATCATATTACATATGGCTGGGGATGTAACTCAGTGTGAGAATACCTGCATACCATGCATGAGGCCCTAAGTTTGATCCCCAGTTCTGCAAAAAAAAAAAGAGAGAAATAATATATATTTTTAAAAATGATGATGTCGAGCCAGGTGTGGTGGCTCACACCTATAATGCAAGACAGGAATACTGCAAGCTTGAAGCCAGCCCTGGGCTACATAGTGCAACCCTGTCTAAAAACGAAAATTATATGCTAGTTATATGCTGGGTGTGGTGGCATGTGCCTGTAAACCTGGTTGCTGGAAGGTGGAGGCCAGCATAGGCTACATAGTTCAACGCCAGCCTGAATGACATAGTGAGATCCTGTCTCAAGCATCAAAATAAATAAATAAATAGAAAATAAAATAAAATCATGACATCAAGGAAAGTATTTTATAAAAAGAATTTACTAATGTACGATGAGTGAATAGTAAATTGCAAAAAAGATATATTTCTGTCATGTCTGGTGGCGCATGCCTGTAATCCCAGAACTTGGGAGGCTGAGGCAGGAGGATCACCAGGAGTTCCAGGCCAGCCTAAGTTACATAGTGAGTTTTAAGACCAGCCTGAACTGCATAGCGAGACCCCCGCCTCCAAAAAAATGACAAAAGAACCCAAAGATGTATTTCTGGCTGTAGGTTCGGTACAAAGATGTCTGAGAAATGTTACTTTAGACTTATTAAATGAGATCAAGTATGGAAGTCATTCATTGTAATGTCTGACACACAGTAATCAGCTAATAAATGCTTGCTGTTATCACTGGTATCAGTAATTACTGTCACGGGTGCCTGTGCCTGGTGGAGTAGAAGCTGGGCAGGGCAAGCTCTCTGCTGGCTCCTGGCGCAGACTGGACTTCTTCCCCACTGGCCACTGCCTTCAGGCTGCCCAGTGCAAGCCCAGAGCCAGCATAGACCTGCTGGGATGCTCTGAAGAGAAAGTGGGTGTGAACCCAGGCACTGAGGCATAGGCCTGTAATCCAGATGGAAAATTCAAGCCTGGCCTGGGAAATGGAGTGACTTAGGGGGCTGGGGATGTGGCTCACTGGTACAGCACTTGCTGAGCACACAGAAGGCCCTAGGTTCGATTCCTAGCACCACAATTTAGTGATTTAACAAGCCTTGTCTCAAAAGATAAAGAAGAAGGAGGGGAAGGGGAGGAGGGCAGAACAGGGCAGAAGGTGAGGGGAAGTGGGGGAAGAGGAGGAGAAGCCAGGCAATGTAGCAGACACCTGTGATCCCTGCACTTGGGAGCCTGAGGATCATCTCGAGTGGGAGACCAGCCTGGGTAGACAGTAAGTTCAAGGCCAGCCTAGACTACATGATGAGACCCTGCCTCAAGAAAGACAATGCAGCTGGGCATGGTGGTGCACGCCTGTAATCCCAGCACTCGGGAGGCTGAGGCGGGCAGACCACTGTGAATTTAAGACCAACCTGGGCTACAAAGTGAGCTCATGGTCAGCCTGAACTGCATAGCGAGACCCTGTCTCAAAAAGACAAAAAAAAAAAAAAGAAAGAAAGAAAATGCATGTGACAGGCTCAGTGGTTGGAGGTGGGAGAGAGGGGAACAGAACCTTAGCATCAGTGTGGTCCTGATCCTTCCCACTAGCTGGTCCTGACCTTGCTCCAAAGCTTGCCACCCATCGCCTTAGGCCAGCGGGGCAGCGGTAATAAATGAGTGCAAGAAGTCCAGCCCAAAGTAACAGGGAACAGTGGTAACTGGGGCTGACTGGTGGGTGAGGCACAACTGCAAATTTAAAACTCTGCGAATAGTGACACAAAGTTCGTGGTTCCCTACCTAGGGCCAGAAGGAAGGAGTAGGCCCTGGGTACTTCTATCCCCACCCCACACCCGCTACACCCTAACAGTGCTTTCTTTCTTTCTTTCTTTCTTGGAGAAAGTCTTGCTATGTACTTCAGGCTGGCCTTGAACACATAACGATCCCCCTGCCTCAGCCTCTCTCACCCAGCCCTAACAGTATTCATTTTTTGCCTTTTTGAGACAGGGTCTCACTATGCAGTTCAGGCTGGCCTTGAGCTCGCTTTGTAGCCCATGCTGGTCTCGAACTCACAGCAATCCTCCTGCCTCAGCCTCCTGAGTGCTGGGATTACAAATGTGTGCCACCAGTATTCTTGAGGGATCAAGGGACTTCCTTGTTGCTCGAGTTCCTGGAGGACCATTCTGGGCCTCCATCCCACCCTGCCTGTCATTGCTGTTCCTCTGGAGAGGAGACAAGGGTCTCCTGTGCTTGAAGGGGTCACAGGTCCCTCTGCTATAGGGTGACAAACAGAAGTAAACAGAGGGAGACAGGAAGGTCCCGTGGGGGAGGGGAGGGAAGCGTGTGGAGCCAGGGAGACCAAATGGTGAGAAAAGGAGAGGGTGGGCGTGGGGAGGGTCAGGTGAGCACCGTAAGGCGCTGTGTGGTATCCCTGACTTCCCCCCACCAGAGGCCTGAATCATCTCTTCCCTTTGAGGTGACAACAACATCTCTAGAGAGTGCCAGGTATCCCCTGGAGGAGGGCTGGGATGGTGACAACAGAGAGACCGAGCACATGGGAGGCCCTAAGCCTGAACCCCAGCACTGCCCCCAAATAAAAAACCCACGAAACTTTGTCTAGAGGAGCAGCTTGACAATCTAATGCTGGGTGTGGAGGGGACACCTGTCATCCCAGCACTTCGGAGGCTGAGGCAGGAGGATTGCTACGAGTTTGGGGCCAGCTTGGGCTACATAGTGAGTTCAAGGGTCAGCCTGGACTGGACAGTGAGACCTGGTCTAAAACAAAAAATAAAAAAGGGGATGGGGTTGGGATGCGGATATAGCTCAGAGCAAAAGTTCAATCCCCAGGACCACAAAAATAAATAAGTAAATAAATAAATAAAAGGTAAAGAGGTCTGGAGACATGGCTCAGTGGTCGAGCACTTGCCGAGCATGCACAAAGCCCTGGTTGGACCCCAGCCGTGTAAAAAAATACAAAAAGCAAAACAAACAAAACACGAAGCAAGCATTCCTTTTTTTTTTTTTTTTTTAAAGCATTCCTTGAAGGATGCAAAAATCATTCCTCCTTGAGAACAGCTAGCTGAGAGGCAAACCAGGCAGGGTCCTCACAGCTGTGCCCTGCCCCCAGCTTGCTAAAGAGCCTGGGCTCTGTCTCCAAGGCTTCAGTTCAATCCCCAGCCCTCCAGTCCTGCCACCTAATGCCTGTGTGCCTTTGGGCAAGTGTTCAGGGCTTGTGCCTCAGCTTCCTTAGGTGATTTGAGGGAGCAAAGGTCTCTACCTCTTAGAATCCTGCAGAGAAGGTCAGTAAAGTACTGGGTGTAGTGTCTCCACCTATAGTCCCAGTGCTCTGGAGGCTGAAGCAGGAGGATCTCCAGAGTTAAAGGCCAGTTTGGACTATATAGCAAGATCACTAGGGTATAGTGGGTGCTTAATACATGTCACCCATCGTTACTACTATCACGTGGCCTGCAGGCCTCTACTCTTGTTTTGATTGACCTGCATAGATTCTCGTTTGGAACATTAAAGTCGCTACAAGGACTCAGCACAGTACGATAAAGAAGCACCCAGACTCTGGGGAGGCCTCCCCGGATGCAGCTGATGATCCTGAGTAAGTAGCTTCCTCGCTCTGTGCCTCAGTTTCCTCATCTGTACCAGCAGGATCGGCAGAGGACCAAAACTTTCACGAACATGCAGCTGTTTGCCTCCTGCACCAGGATTAGCCCAGGGGCCGGCATCGCACCTGTGAAGAGCACAGGCGTCCCGGAGTTACTGCGGCCCCACCGCCTCCGCCAGGACCTGGCGCGCCGTGGGGAAGTAGATGTTGCGGCACTGGGAGAGGGACTTGGGAAGGACTTAACTTTTCACTGCAAGGCCTGAGTCCTGGCTGTCCGCGGTGCGGCGCGGAGGGGCCTCCTGGGTCCCAGGCCCTCAGGCCTGGAGGCCGACCGAGTAGGGTGGGGGCTGGGCGGGGGCGCGGGCGTCCGCGGGGTCCGAGCGGCCGGCGCGCGAGTGAAGGTTACCGCTTCCTGGCGGGGCGGGGGCGCGCGCTGTTGCTGGGGTCTGCGGGACCTGCCTGCGCCCGCGCCCCCCCTCCTTCCCGGCCAGCCAGTGAGCGGTACCCGCCGCCGTTGCCAGGGGAAACTCGCCGCCCCGTTACCCAGCAACAAGGCTGGCCCAACCAGGCGCGAGGACCCCCAGGCCCCGCCCGCCGCTGCCCACCGCGTGCCCAATGCCAAGCGGGCAGAGCCGGCCCGACTCCCGGAGACGGCGAGCGCGCTCATTGGCCGCTGCCGCGTCCGCCCGGATCTAGGGGAGCCCTCGGCGCGGGGGGCGGGGAGCCGGGCCCCGGGGAACTGCGGGGCGCGCAGCCCCAGCCGGCTGGGGTGAGACCCCGGCTGCGCCCGTCCACTTGCTTACCCCCTCTCCTCCCCTGGGGACTGGGATGGGCGCTTGGGATGAGCTGGAAACAGGGATTGCGCGTCCCATTCCTCCCTCCGGGGGGGTACCATGGAGTTGGCCTTGTGAAGGTAGCCACCAAGCGCCCCTCCTTGCAGAAGGAGACCTGTGCACCCTGACCCTGTGAAGACAGACTGGTTTGTCCCCACCCCCAACAGGGTTCAACCCTTGTGGCTTTTGAAAATAGGGAGCCTTCCTAGAAGAGAACCCAGGTGTCCTGGTGGGATAAAAATCGAGGCGCCTCCCCGCAAACGAGCCAGGCAGGTATGGACTCAGGGAAACAGGGATAGGCGTCCCTTTCCCCCGGGGAATGCTGCTGTCCCAGTCCCAGGAACGGAGGACAGAGTCCCCTCCGCGCGGGGACCCGGGCCTGTCTAATGTCCCAGGCGCTAAGAGGCTTCTCGAGGCCAGGCACCCGGCCTCAGCAGGCGGGTGCGGGAGATGCTCCAGATGCTCCCTGTGTGAGCACCTCCCTGGCGCGAGGTGCAGACCCGCACCCCCCTTTCCCCAGGGCTCAACTTGTTGATCTCGCAGGAGGACCAGGACATCTGACCTCACAATCCTTTCTCTCCTCCCTGGCGCCCCACCCGCATCTAAGACCTGGATTTCTCAGCACCCCCACTGCCAGACACCTGGCGCGGTGACCCCCGCCCCCCTCCAGTGGTAGTGGCCGCCGGGGTTGGGGATTGGGGCTTTCCAGTGCCCGACCCTGGGATGCCCAAGACTCCAGGCCTGGAAGGTCAGCCTCTCAGTAGCATTAGTTAGACACTATGGATCAGGGCTGGAAGCCCCCGGCCTCTAGGGACCCTGAGGTGCAGGCTTAGACCCCTGGAGACAGCCCCCGATTCCTCAGTTCCCATCCCAGAGAGCCGGGAGAAAATCCAGGCTCCAGACCGGACTCCAGACCGCCGTGCGCCCAGGTGCGGCCCGCCCCCGCCCTGGTACCTGGAGGGGCGGAGCCGAGGATTACTCAGCCTCCAGAATGAGGCGATGACATCATCCTGGGGGGGTTGACTAATGGCCGCGTTGGGGGGGGCGGGGAAGTTTACCCGGTAACAGCGGCTGCCGTCGCCCGGCCCCGCCCCCAAGGAGGGCTGGAAGGGGGAGGGATTGCACGAGCACATGTACACAACTGCACATACACAAAACCGCCCCGCGTCCCTGCCCCCGCATCCCGCATCACACCCAGTTTCCCGGAGCTAGGGTGTGTGTGTGTGTGTGTGTGTGTGTGTGTGTGTGTGTGTGTGTGTGCTGGAGAGATTTCTGTAGCACTGTGGTCAGTGTGCTGTTAGGCTGGCATATTAGGGTGGTGGTTGTGTCAATGTGCTAACGTGTGTCACTATTGTGTGTTCGTGTGATGTGTATGTCAGCATGCTACATTTCTTACAGTGCTGCATGTGTAGGAAGCTTCTGTGACAGTATCATATGTCAATGTGCTACTGTACAACTCCCTGGTGTGCTGAGTGCGGTGGTGTGTGCTGTTCTGAGCAGTATGTGCATCCGTGAGAGGTGTGTCCTTGTGGTTGTGTTTGTGTGGCCCTGAGAGTATATATGTGCCATAGTGATGTGTATTAGTGGGAAAGTTTGCAAATATACAGTTGTGTAACTGTAGTGTTGTGTCACAGTGTCTGTGGTTGTGCCTCCACTGCTGTGTGTCAGTGTGGTTGTGTCTGTCACTATGATGGTGTCTGCATTGCTGTGTATCAGTGAGATTGTGTGTGTTTATGTCATAATGGTGATGTGTGTGCCCCCAATGCTGCTATAGATGGGGTTGAGGTGGGACTGTGTGACACTGTGACACTGATTTTTTGTCTGTAACATGTTTCTGTGAAGCTGTGTCACTGAGTGTATGGGCACCTGTACAGTGCCATGGTCAGTGTAAGTGTCACCATGGTTGTGCTTGTCAGGATGATGTTGTGTGTCCATGGATCAGTGTACACGTTCATGAGAGAGGGTGTGTGCAATATTGTGTCTCGCTGTAACTGTGTCCCAGTGATTGTGTCACTTTGACAGTATGTGTACTGGGACCCACTGGGTGTGGGCCTAGGAGGGTGTCACTGTGATTGTGTATGTCAAGGGTATTGTGTGTCAGTGTGATATTGTGTGTTGGAAGGATTGTGCAGCATGTCGTGGTCACACGTGCCCCAGGAATGCTGTGTATCACTGCGATGATTGTGGGTCTGGGCAGTGTTGTTGTGTCCCAGAACTGTCTGTTACTGAGATTTTGTGTGTCTGTGTGAGGCTGTGTCTCTGCCTGCTCCGAGGACCGGCTGTACATGTCCGTATGTGTGTCACTGTGACTGAGTGTGTGTGGCGGGGCGCTGTTGCGTGTCCCCGGGACCATGCATGTGCGCGCGTCGCCGTGATTGTGTGTCAGCGTGCTTCGCTGGGTGTCGGGGGAAGGTGCGCGTGTCTCCAGGCCTCCTGCCCGAGAACAGCGGCGCTGCTCTCTCATTGGCTGCGGCCGCGCCAGTGAGAAGCTCCTGAATCCTGCGGTAACTTGGTAACTTGGTAACCGGCCCGCGCCGCCACTGCGGGGAGGGGGTTGGGCGGGGCGCGGCCAGGCCGGGATCCGCAGGGCCCGCCCCTGCGGGAGACCCCTGCCCGAGCGCCGCGTCCCGCCTTCCCCCGTCCTCCTCTACGTCCCGGTCTCCTATTTTGACTGCGTGTTCCCCCGCTTCGGAGTCGCTCGCCTGCTTTCCGCGTCTCTGCTGCTGGATTGGTCTCTCGCCGTCTCTATCTTTGTCTCCGAGGTCCCAGCTGTTTGTTTCAGCTCCATCTCTCCTCCGTGCTTTCACAGGGCGGTCAGTTGGGCGAGAGGGGCGCACGCCTGTAATCCCAGCACTCTGGGAGGCTGAGGCAGGACGATCTCAAATTCGAATCCAGTCTGGACAATTAGCAAGACCCTGTTTCAACATAGAACGTAAAAAAGTCTAGGGTTGTACTTCAGTGCCAAGGCTCTGGGTTCAATCACCAGCACTGGAAAACACAAAAACTACGGCTGTCGGTTGTCGCCTCTCCTCTGAGTCCTTGTCTGCGTTTTCTTCCCTCTCCATTCCTGTCTCCTTTTTCCATATCTCTCTCCGTGTCTCCATCTGACGTTCCTGGGCTTTCCTTAAATCAGTCTCTGGCTCCCTCTCGTTTGCCTCAGTCTCCCCAGTATTGCCTCTTACGCGGCTCTCTCCTCTCCCACCCCGCATTGGTGCTTGAGTACACTTTTAATCTGCGGAGGGCCCTCACCGTCCCCCTCCGCCTTCCTCGCAGGCCTGGGCTCCTGGCAGCAGGCCCCACGCAGCGCAGACGCCAGGAAGGACTTCCCGCCTGGGCTCAGCACGGGAGCTTTATCGCTGGGGCCAGGCGGAGGCCAGAGGCCTCGCGGCTTCCGGAGGCGCCCGGGCGGGATGAGCTCACTGCAAGTTGGCCGGGATTTCATCAGCTTCCTCTGCCGAGGCGCCCCCGCCGCTCTCGCCGCTCTCCTTGCGCGGGCCGCGCGCTGATCCGCCGGGTGCCTGCTGCCCCCGCGCGGCTAGCCGTGGAAGCCGGCCTCTCTGCTCCCGCAGCTATGGAGCGCTGCGAGAAATCGGTTCAGTCGCCCCAGCGACCCCAGGAGGAGGGGGCTTTCGCATCTGAGCGGTGCTTGCTGGGCACGGGACCCAGGGCCTCGCGAATGCGGAGCACGAGCTCTGTCCCTGCGCTACGCCTCCAGTCCGATACAGACTATATTAAATCCCCTGCGAAACTGGGGATCTAAGATCACGCAGCTGGTGCACCGCGCCTTCCGATTCACGTGGCCAAGAGGATGCTTGTCATCAATCGCCAAGACGTCTGCGACCAGTGCTTCTTACAGGCGTCCATTCAGCTTTGGAGGCTGGCGCCGTCGTAGGCACTGGATACAGCTGTGACCCAAAGTCACCCAAGTCCTGACTTATCGGGGCGGCGAGAGACAGCAATGCATTGACAAACATAACTCAGAATACAAAGTGAATCTTCAAACCTGAAGCACCCCTGTAATCCAGCACTTAGGAGGCTGAGGCAAGAGAATTACCTCGAATTCGCACCCAGGTGGGTTACATAGTGAGTCCAAGGCCAGCCTGAACTACATGGTGAAGCCCTGTCGCTAAACCGAAAAAAACAACCCTCTGCCCCCCAAAACCCAAAATAAGTCTTCAAGCAGAAAAGAGAAACAGCCAGGGGTAGTGGTGCAATAATCCCAGCACTTGGGGGGCTGAGGCAGGAGGATCTCTGTGAATTTGAGGCCTGGGTTACACATCAAGACCCTGACTCAACAACAAAACAAATCATGTTAAATGGGAGAAGAGAGAGTGGGGTGTAGCTCAGTGATAGAGCTCTCTTACCTGTTGTACATGAGATCCCTAGTTCCATCCCCAGCCCTGCAATAGTAAGTACGGTAAATGAATAAATAAAAAAAATTTTTAAATTGTAGGGCCGGGTATGGTGGCATATGCCTGTAATCCAAGCAGTTGGGAGGCTGAGGCAGGAGGATCATCACCAATTTCAAGGCCAGCCTGAACTGCATAGTGTCATTCTGTCTCCAAAAACAACAACACAACATAGCACAACAAAAGAAAACAAAAATTTTAAGTAAAAATAAATAATCCTAGCACTCTGGGAAACAGGCTGAATGATGATGTTCAACCCCAGCCTGGACATTGTAGTGACATAGTAAGACCCTGTCTCAAAAAACAACAAAACAGGGCTGGAATATAGCTCAGTGTGAAGGGCCTGGGTTCAATCTTCAGTAGCATAGGAAACAAATGAAGCTCAGAAACACGGTTGGTTGGGGGGCTTTTAGGGTGAGCTGATGAGACAGTGCGTGTAATAAAGTGAGGCAAAGGTGGTTTGGGGGTAATTTTTGGGCTTTTGGTGGCACTGAGGTTGAACCAGGGAGTCATTGTACTGAGCTACACCCCTCAGCACTCCCCTCTGGGTAGTGGGAATTGAACCCAGGGCCTTTGGGCTGAGCTACATCCAATTTTAACTTAAAAAAAAAAAGAGAGAGGGAGAGTTGGGGTCTTGCTAAGTCACTAAGTCTGCCAGGCTGGGCTTGAATTGTGATCTTCCTGCCTCAGTCTCCAGAGTGCTGGGATTATGTACAGGCATCTGCACTGAAAGTACAGACCCTCTTGAAGGGCTGTGTGACATACAGTAATCAAACCAGAGAAGGCTTAAAGCTATCATAAAGGCCTAGGATATAGCTCAGTGGCACAGCCACCTGCCTGGCAAGGTTCTTCCTTCCTTCCTTCCTTCCTTTCTTCCTTCCTTCCTTCCTTCCTTCCTTCCTTCCTTCCTTCCTCCCTCCCTCCTTCCTTCCTTTTCTTTCTTTCTTTTTTTTTTTCTTTCTGAGACAGGGTCTCACTATGCAATGAAGGCTGGCCTTGAGCTCACTTTGTAGCCCAGGCTGGTCTCAAACTCACCATGACTCTCCTGTCTCAGCCTCCCAAGTGCTAGGATTACAGGCATGTGCTACCACGCCTGGCTCAAAGTCCTGAATTCAATTTCCAGTACCAAAAATTAAATTAAATTAAATTAAAGCAATCATAAAATTAGCCATCCAGTCTGCAGCAGGGGAGGCCTGGAAGCAGTGCACACTGTGCCTCCTCTTCCAGGCAGGCTCCTGGGTTTGCCTCCCTGCCTCTCCCACTCACGCTGGACCTCATCTCTGTGGCCACCCTGCGCTCCTGGGAGAAAACGCGCCGCCCTTTGCCTTCTCCCTGCCTGGCCTATGGGGGGGGGCCTGGCTTGATGTCCCCGGGTGAGCCCTGAGGTGCTACTTTCTGCCCTTCTGCCTCCCCCCACGGCCCAACCACTCCAGCATCCCAGGGCCTTGGCGCCATAAGCTTCTCTGAGTTTTAGTTTTCTCAGACAGGGTCTCGCTATGCAGTTGAGGCTGGCCTTGAGCTCACTACCTAGCCCAGGCTGGGCTCGAACTCACAGTGATCCTCCTGTCTCAGCTTTCTGAGAGTAGAGATACCGGTTCTCATTTCATTATTTAGCATCTGACTCATCCTGAAGAAAGCGAGCCCCTTGGTAGCATCCAGAGAATAATGCTCATTGTACAGGTCGGATAACCAGGAAGCCCAGGTGAGAGTCGGTTTTTCTTGGTTGCCTGGTGCTTTGTTGAATGAATGTCCGCCGGCTTCTCAAACTCAGTGGACACCGCCCCGCCCCCTGATGGTGAGTGGGAAACATTGCAGAGGGGCTATCAAACTGCCTGCCACAACTTCCCAAGTTCCTTTAGCCTTTTAGCAACTGCGTACTTGCCACAGAACTTAACCTCATTGCACATTTAAACATAAAACGTTTTTATTATTACTTTTTGAACTTCATGCAGTTCTTGAACTTGGCATCTTCCTGCCTCAGCTTCCTGAGTGCTGGCATTACAGGTGGGCAGAACCATGCCTCACTCATTTTTTTATTGTTAATTTTAAACATTATTTATTGGCCAGGTATGGTTTCTCAGTCCTGTAATCCCAGAACGCTGGGAGGCCAAGGCAGGAGGATGGCAGTTTGAGCACAGGCTGGGTGATTTAGTGACTTAGTCAGACTCTATCTTAAAATTAAAAATAATCATAAAAAAGAGCTGGGAGTGTAGCTCAGTGAACTCTGGGTTCAACCCCAAGTACCAGGAAAGAAAACAAAAACAAAAATAAACTGGTGGGTTGCATCCACTGATGTGGAACCCACAGTTACAGAATGGCAACTGAATATACATTTTGTTCCCTACAACGGTAAGAAAATAGTAATAAAGTCATGCTCATGGCTGGGTGCTTTGGCACATATCTGTAATCTCAGCTACTCAGGAGGCTGAGGCAGGAAGATTCCAACTTGGAGGTCAGCAGGGCGATTTAATAAGACCTTGTTTCAAAATAAAAGCATAGAGCCGGGGATACAGCTCAATGGCACAGCACCTGTCTGGCAAGTGCAAGGTTCTGGGTTTGATTCCCTGTACCAAAAAAAAAAAAAAAAAAAAAACCACAAACAAACAAAAGAAAATAAAAGCATGAAAAGGCCCAGAGAGATGGAATTCAGTGGTAAAGCCCTCTGTGTTCAATCCCCACCAACCTCCCCCTCCAAGGAAAACACGACATGCATTCATTCAACAAGTTCTTTTTAGTATTTGGGACTGAATCCAGGGCTTTCCTACTGAGTTATATCCCCAGCCCTTTATGTTTGATTTTGAGACACGGTTTCGTTAAATTGCCCAGGCTGAGCTTGAATTTTTGATCCTCCTGCCTCAGCCTCCTGCAATGCTGGGATTATAGCTGTGTCCTTAGGCCCCACTTCATTCAACATCTCTGTGTGTGTGTGTGTGTGTGTGTGTGTGTGTGTGTGTGCCTTTTGTAGAGCTCACACTAAAGGCCTTGCAAACCCTAAGCTCTGGGCTGACCCTTGTGCAGGTTTTGTGCTATTTACAGAGTGTTTTCCTAGGGGCCTCTGTGAGGAGGCAGCAGGTGCATAGGTAGTGCCGTGGTGACCTGGGCAGGTGTCTGGTGTCACGCAATTCCAAGAGAACTAACTTGTATGTGTAGGCAGTCTCTGAAAATCCAGCAACAGTGGCCAAATAAAGAGCAAGGGGTTATCAGGTCCTCCCACTGTCCATGGTGGTTTTGTGTGTGTGTGTGTGTGTGTGCGCGTGTGCATGTGTCTTTTGGAGACAAGGTCTCCCTATGTAGTTCAGGCTGGCCTTGAGCTCACTTTGTAGCCCAGGCTGGTCTTGAACTCACAGCAAAAATAAAACTATGGGCAGCTCAGGGAACATCAGCATCTCCTGGGAGCAGTTCCAGGCCACCTGTGTGTGTCCAGGTGCTGGTCAGTTCCTGGAAACGGTGGCTACCCCCGCAGCTGCTGCCTGGCTGGAGCCTTCTGGCCCCTGCAATGTACTAGGCGCACTCACCACAGGGCCTTTGTACAGGCAGCATCCTCTGCCTGGACTCTAGCCCTTCTCTTCTGGGGCTGCGTTTTGTGTCTGCATTCCCGAGGGTAGAGATGGGGTCTGCCGAGCTCACCATTCTGACTTCCCCCAACATCTGCCTGGCACAGAGCCTGACACTCGGTTTAGGCTCAAAGAACTGAACAATGCATTGGATCGGCTGCAACCTTGTAGGCTTCTAAACGCTACTGTTTCTACTTCTAAACTCTGCTTCCCTGGCAGGAGGGTGCAGTCCGGCCTGATGACGTTTCCAGGCGTCAGTGCCCAATGTGTGGCACCAACTTTTGAGTGGCTGGAAGCACACAGCCTGAGCAAAGGCGAGGCCACAGGAGAATGGCGTCTCTTTGTCCGCAAAGGACAGCATCCAGGCAGAAGGAACAAGCTTCCCTCACATCCCTGGGGACCAGCTCGACTAGCTCCCTCTTCCGTCCACGGGTGAGGCGCGACTCCTTTAAGGCTCCCGGAAACGAGCCGTAGGGACCGGAGGTGACATTCTGTATTTCCCCTCCTCACGTGGTGCGGGCGGGAAGTGACGCACGCGGCCCGGGAGCTGCGGACTTGGAGGCCGACGGTGCCGGAGTCGCCAACGCCGCGGGGTCTCCGGGACAGGTGACCGGGGGAGGGGGCCGGGAGCGCGCCCGGAGAGGGCGGGGCCTGGGGCCCCACGTGAGGGGAGCGGGAGCACGCGCGGGCGGGGTGGCGGGCAGCCGGCGGGGGCGGGGTCAGAATACTCTGCGGGGGGCGGGAATGGGACGCCCACATGTGAAGCTGGAGAGGCTCTGGCAGGGCGGGACGTGAGTGTGTGGGCAGGCCCGGGGCGGGCCCGGCTGCGGGCGGACCTTCTGGGCCTGTGGGCGGCTGAATGCGAGGCCGGGAAGTTGTGCCCTGCTGGGGGCGGGACCTTGTTGGTACTCGGCGAGCTAGGGCGGGGCCTGGACGTGGGCTGTGCACTACGGGGGCGGGGCCAGAAAGTTTTCGTTGGCTGGAAGTGGGTCCGGATCGGTTTCTAACAAATTAGGGGCGGGCCCAAGGGCTGACAAGACCTGGGCGGGGCCTAAATGGGACGGGGACGGGGCAAGGTCTAAGGTGGAGACCGAAATGGGGGTGGAGCCGGAAAGTTTTGCGGCCCGATCATTGGCGGGAAAGGCGGGGGTGGAGCCAGGACCGCAGGTGGGTAAATTGGGGGCGGGGCCAGATGAGATGCGCCTGGCGGAGGCGCGTGCCTGGGGATGTGGCCAGAGGTTGGCCTGTCTGTTTGGGCCGGGGCCAAGCCGCTGGTTTATGATCCGATAGTGGGGCGGGCTCAGGCTTGCGGGGGGGGAGGGTGGGGGGCGGGGCCAGAGGGGTGGCCAGCAAGTTGGAAACCAGGTCAGACAAGTGAGGCGCGAGTCTGGCGGGAGAGGCGGGGACAGAAAGTTCTGTTTCAGCCAGGTTATGAGCTCGCGCGACCTCTGCCTGTCAGGGGCAGGGCCGTGGCGTTCTCAGCCTGCGGGGAGCTGGAACGTTCCCTAGGAAAGCAGAGGGCTGGCCAAGGAAGTTTTGTTCGCGCTGCAATGGTGGTTTAGCTGCGAGGTCAACTCCAGTCTAGGAAGCTGCCCCAGTCGTTTTGGGCGTGATATGAGATAGCAGTACCTTTTTCAGGATGCAGGGGCCAGTCTAGGGCAAGCTCGTGAGAGTTGTGGGCTTATATTGTGTGTGAGTTTGAGCTGGAGTTTTTGTGCACTGTGGATTCGGGGCCACTTCAGAAGCTCACCTGGTGGAGCTGAAGTGTTCACTGCGGTGCGAAAGGCAGCAGAATGGGCGCAGGGGAGGTGCGGGTTGAGAGGAGATAACAAGCGCAGCTCTGGAGATGCAGGTCCAGGCTCCAGTTCGCATCACGGGCTGTGGAGTTAAGGCGTCTTGGCTTGGTAGGAGATCGTTGGTTATGTCCTTAAGAGTGGCCGGTGGTGCGGGCTGGAACATTCCCTAGGTGGGTCTTACTAAAGGCTTGAGTCCAAAAACCAAGGGGGCAGAGTCTGTATTTTTACAGGAAAAGGACGCACACGGCAGGCCCTTGAAGAGTGTTAGGAGTGAGGGCTAAAATTCTCTAGGGATGCGGCGGGGGTGTTGGTGCATCTTTTTGAAGAGCCCCCCCCCATGTTTTGAGGGGGTCATGTAGACTACAAAGTACTTTTGCCCTAATTTCTGCTGTTTCCTCCACCCACAGGAGTGCCCAGTCCTGTATCCAGACTGTGTCAGGGAGGTTGCTGACACCCTGGCCACAGCCAGAGAAATGGTGAGACCAAAAGTGGGTACTTGGAATCTGAGTTTGGGGAAGGGGCCTGGGGGGACGGGGTCCACAGGGCAGTCCCCGGGAGCCTAGGCTGAATGGCTCTGGGATGAGTGGAGGGTTTTCTTTCCATCGCTCAACTGTGTCCTCATTTCAGGCGGCCACACTGGATTTGAAATCAAAGGAAGAGAAAGATGCTGAGCTGGACAAGAGAATTGAGGCTCTTCGGAGGAAGAACGAGGCCCTCATCCGGCGCTACCAGGTGCCCTAGCCCTGCCCAGGGGGCCCCATCCCCTCTCCTCCCCGCAGTGAGTTTTTCTCACCTCTCCCTTGCTTACAACCTTTCCATGGCTACTCATCACTCTCAGGATAAAAGTCAAAGGCCTTGGCCTGCATTCCTTCTTTCATCCAATCATTCAGCCATTAATCACAAATACAGAGCTTTTCACTGTAGCAAGCCCTGTGTTGAGTGGTACTGGGGACACAGCCATGACTGAGACAGCTGTAGGCCTGACCTTCCAGGCTCCCAGTCTCGTTAGGGGGCAGCCCTGCCCTCAGTTCCACAGCGCAGCCCCAACAGGGATAGTTTGGGGGGACCCAGGGAACTGTGAGGGGGTGGGCGGACCTAGCTCCGGTGTATTAGAGACGGCCTCCTGGAGGACAGGACTCTGAGGCTGGAGCAGACAGCGTCCAGTTGAAAAGGAGAGGGGTTGTGCTTCAGGCAGAGGGAACAGTTACATCTGCATGCAGGAGAGAGCTTGGAGCTTAAGTCTGGGGCAGCAGGGACAAGGCCAGGCAGCCCCTGAATGCCACTGGGTCGAGAGCTTGGAGTCTTCCCTAAGGGAACTAGGGAGCCATGGAGGACTGTGAAGAGGAGTGGGACCAGGCCAGATAGCTTTTTAGGGAGACCTCTCAGGCCCCTGTGTGCCAGAGGGTGGGAGGAGGTGATACGGCAGTCTAGAGACCAAGAAGGAAGTGGGGCAAGGAGCTAGGGGAGGAGGAGGTCCTGGCGCAGGGCTGGGCTGCTGAGAGGGTCTCGCCGGCAGAGAGCAGTAGGGCTGAGCAGAGGACGGCGGGGCCAGGACTAGGCCTGCACGTAGGTGGTAGGTGACGGGGCTTCCACAGGGAAGGACCCAGAGGAGGGGTGGGTTTCATCTGTTCATTTCTCATGCGTTCATTTGTTTTTTTTAAAAAATAAGACTTTTTTTGTGTGCCGGGCAGCGTTCGAGGGCTGACGTTTCACATCTGTGAACACGCAGGCGGGTAGTCCTATTCTTTAGTGAGTGTGGGAGGGAGCAGAGGACGATGGGACAACCGGGCGCTGCAAGGGCTCAGGGAACAGAGACCTGAGGAGCTGAGGGTGAAGGGATCCGGAGAGTTCCGGGCTGAGGGAACAGCTGGTGCAAAGGCCCCACAGCAGGTCTGAGCCCTGAGTGTTTTGAGACCAGCAGGAAGGTGGGGTGAGAGGGGAAGAGGCAGAGATGTGTGTCGGGGAGGTGAGGAGACAGGGTGCCCTCCAGCAGGGCTGTGAGGAAGCCCTTGTCTCATCCTCAGAGATGGGTGTAGGGAGGGTTCTAAGTAGGAACAGTGTGATGGGGTTTCACAGACAACACTGAAGTGAGCAGCTTCTTATGTAGAGCTTTGGGGAGAGCCTGTGCTGGGGCCAGACTGAGGAGGGATTCAGGGGTCTGTGGGAGTGCAGCTGCTACACAGGTTGCTGACACCCCTGCACGCTGGTGTTTGCTCCTAGGAGATCGAGGAGGACCGTAAAAAAGCTGAACTGGAAGGGGTAGCGGTGACAGCGCCCCGGAAGGGCCGTGCGGTGGAGAAGGAGAACGTGGTGGTCGAGGTGCTGAGCTCATCACGAGTGCAGGACTGCTGAGGGGACAAAGGGAAGGGGCTGAGGCCTGGGACCCAGGAGCCCTCTGGTCGCCCTGGACCTGCGGCCTCGGTCTTGGCTGCTGCCCTCTAGGGGCCTGGGTGTCCCAGGCTTCCTGCCTAGTCACTGTCTTTCTCCCTGCTCCCACTTCCAGGAGAAAAGCTTGGGACCTTCCCGGAGGTCTCCTGGGACCCCTCGGCTCCCAGGGGCTAGCAGAGGGGGGCGGACTGCCCCACAGCAGGGAGGCCGAGCAGGTGTGGGCCGGGCACCTCGAAGCTGGGAGGACAGTCCTGGGGAGCAGCCTCGAGCAGGAGCTGGGGGTCGGGGCCGGAGGGGCCGGGGCCGAGGGTCCCCTCATCTCTCAGGAGCCGGTGACAGCTCAGCCTCCGACAGAAAATCCAAGGTAGGAGCCAGGTGGGCATTCGGCTCTGATGGAAGGTCCAGCTTCCTGGTTCCTTCCTTTCCTGCGCTCCAGTGGGCCATTCACTTGCCACCTCCTGGGGTGCTGTCTGTGGACTTGGCCTCCTGCTCCAGGCTGGTGCGGTGCATCTGTTCCTTCCTCTGCTTGCCGCTGTCTCACTCTCTGACCGTGCTGCTGTGCTTGTGCTCTCTCCCCATCTCTGCCTCCTGCTGGCCGTCTGTCTGGTGCACTGTGTTGGGGCTCTGTACTGGGTTCCCTGTGTGTCACTGCTGTCTCAGCATGCAGGTCTGGGGAGCAGCAAGCTTGCTGTAACTGTTCTCTGTCTCTGGCTGGCATGTCAGGAGGCAGAGGCTGTCTAGCTGAGTTGCCCATGGCCTGCAGTGTCTTGGGTCCAGGTTGGTTCTGTAATTAGCTGTGCTCAGGCAGCTCACCACCCGTGCCAATTAGACTTGCATGTTATTGCAAGGATTCTATGCACAGGGTGGGCACACAGCAAATAGCATGCTCTGGCCCAAAGGCCACAGAGTGCATGGCCTACAAAGGGGAAACATCACTCTTGTCTGCTGAGCCACAGTGAGGGAAGTGGTGTGGGTAGGCAGCCTTGCTCCATGATGCCACCCTGGGGCCTGGCTTGCTTGATGGCCCCTCAGTGCCCTTGTTGCATAGTGAAGGTGGGCCACCGGCACAGTTGAGGGCCAGTTCACAGGACAGGAAAGCAGTTCCTCATTCTGTCAGTGAGTACTGAGCTACCTGGCCATGCCCACCCAGAGGACGCTGGGGTGTGAAAATGTCCTGTCCAGCCCTGTGCTGATGTAAAGTTTTATCACTGTGGAGAGGGAAGAGCAGGTTGTAGGGTACCAGCTACCTGCCACGTTACTACAGTCATTACCATCGTCATAACTGGCAGCCAGGTCTTTTCCAACTTGAGCGATTTGCTGGGAAGGTTCAGACTCCGGGCTCAGCTTTGTCACAGTGAGGAAGACAGCAGCAGCAGCAGCAGCATCGGGGTGGCGTGAGCACCTGGGGCCCAGGCTCGGGCTCGGGCTCCTCAGACTTGCAGGTGCACGCATCCTCCAGCCACGAGCTGTGCCCACGCGTCTGCCAGGATGCCCAGGCGATGTTTAGAGCCCTGGGTTCTTACTGGAGGCGGGCCCCTCCATAAGACACTCCGGCATTCCCGACTCTGGAGCAAAGTGTCTACTGCTGTTGTTGCGGTCGGGGCACAGGGCTCCGTGCTCCTCAGTAATGTACTGGGGATACAGAGCAGTGTCCCATGCCAGCCAGCTGCCTGCCACCCGCCACCTGCTCGTTTGAGAACAGTTCTGCCTCCTGTGTCATTTGGTTTTTCCCTTTCAAGCCCTTACTAGTATCTTTCCTTTTGTGTCTTTTTTTTTTTTAATTAGATTGTATTGATACATTTTAGGTGTATATAACGATCACATTCATCACAGAGAATTTGCACCCCATACATGATGTGACTGTTTTTCCCCACCCCCTGCCCTTCCTTCAGTCCCTCCTGGTTTACAGCTCTGTTTGCATGTTTCTCTTCCTGCTCTGTGGCCCTGTTTTTTACGTGGCCAGTAGAGCACCTCTTCCCAGCACCGGGCATGTGCTTTTGTCCCCCCAGGAGTGGGAGGAGCGACGTAGACAGAACATCGAGAAGATGAACGAGGAGATGGAGAAGATCGCAGAGTACGAGCGCAACCAGCGGGTCAGTGCGGCGTGCGGCGTGCGGGGCGGGGCTCAGCCTTCCGCCTGGGCCCCTTTGACCTTGCCTGTGTCCGTAGGAAGGGGTGCTGGAGCCTAACCCTGTGCGGAACTTTCTGGACGACCCCCGGCGGCGCAGTGGACCCCTGGAGGAAACTGAGCGGGACCGCCGGGAGGGGAGCCGCCGGCACGGACGCAACTGGGGGGGCACTGACTTCGAGCGGGTGCGCTGTGGCCTGGAGCACGAGCGGCAGGTGCGTGCTGGCAGCTGGGTCTCTGCTCCATCTTTTTGTGGACTGAGTAGGCTGTCAGGCTCACTGGGGACTAAGACAGACCACTTGCGTTTTGTGCTGGGATCAGTGTTCTTGTTATTACTGCGGTATTTGGTGTTGAACCCAGGGCCTTTGTACTGAGCCACCCTCTGCCCTTTGAGACAAGGTCTTGCTAAGTTGCTAAATTGCCCAGGGTGGGCCTGAATTTAGAATCTTCCTGCCTTAACCTCCCAAGTAGCTAGGATTACAGGCATGTGTCAACAAACCTTTGTTTTATGTATGTATGTATGTATGTATGTATGTATGGGACAATCTGACCATGCAGTTCAGACTGGCCTTAAAGTCACTTTATAGGTCAGGCTGGTTTCACACCAGTCCTCCTGCCTCAGCCTCCTGAGTAATGGAATTACAGGTGTGTGCTGCCACAACACCCGGCCCACAGGTTTTGTTTTTATTTATGTTTGTGGTCTACCACTAGGGCACACCACCAGGCCCCAGGCACTGTTCTAGGAGCTGGGGATAAGCATTGTAAGGCAAACCCTGCCCTGACCAAGTTTCTTATGGGAGTTAGATTGGTGAAAATCTAGTAGGAGGCCAGGAGACCCAAGTGTCATCACCAGAAGAGCCCAGAGGATGAGCTAGGGGATGCAGCTGAAGAGAGATGGCGAGGGGCTCTCTGAACCCAGCTGCTCGTCACCACCTCCCAGTGTGACCTCGAGCCACTGGCCCCCATTTGCATTTCGGGGGCAGGGTTGCCATGTAGGGACCAGGGCCCTGAGTGCATGTGGCTGGTGCAGGGTCGCCGTGCCAGCCCGGGCAGTGCTGGTGACATGACGATGTCCATGACTGGCCGGGAGCGGTCGGAGTACCTGCGCTGGAAGCAGGAGAGGGAGAAGATTGACCAGGAGCGGCTGCAGCGACACCGCAAGCCCACCGGCCAGTGGCGACGGGAGTGGGATGCGGAGAAGACCGAGGGCATGTGAGTCCCCTGGCCCTGCCCACCCTGAGTGTCAGCCGTGGCTGGCTAGTGTGTGGGGTCCAGTGGCACAGGAGAGTCTTCCTCTGCCACAAGCCTGGTGTGCTCCTTGATGCAGGTAGTGCTCAGGTGCCTACACTGAATTCTCTGTTCTTTGGCCATACCAGCGGGGTTGCGGATGTGTGGGAGGCAGATAACCCTAAGCCGCCCATCTCCGCGGCTGCCTTGGTCAGGCCCTCTGCCACATGCCGCCTGGCTGCAGAGCTGGGTCCTTGCCTTCTGCACCACAGTGATGCTTTCGCCCTAGGGCTGTGTGCATCGCAGGTCCAGGCCAAGGGGCAGCTGCCCAGGGAGATGCTGTCCTGGTGCGATCAGACTCCAGCTGTTCCTCAGCAGGGTGGGAAGTAGGCTCTGTCCCCTCCTGAGTTTCAGGATGGCCCCCTGACCACAAGGCTGTGATCGGTCACCAGCAGTAATGGGGCCTTTGCAGCCCCCCTGTGTATCCCTCTGACCTGCCCCTCCAACCCTGATCCGAGCTTCTCTCCAGGCCTTGCCACATCTTATCTTGTGTCACATCTTATCACTGCTATCTTCAACCTTGACTGTCCCTTTTTGAGTCCCAGGAAACGTCCATACTTACAGGTCATCATTACTTCCATAGCCACGTAGGAGGCTCTGGGAGAGCCAGTGAATGGCAGCTTTAGTGAACGGCGCTACCCCACGCCATCCTTTGCTGTTGGGAGTTTTCATGCAGCTATAGCCCTTTTGGGGGCAGCTGAGACAGGGTCTTGCTACATAGCCCAGGCTAGCCTTGAACTCATGGCAGTGCTCCTGCTGTGGCCTCCAGAGTGCTGGGATCCGGGCCTGCATCAGTGCGCCTGGCATCTGTAGCCCTTTTCCCGTTGGCTCTGGTAAAAGAAAAGACTTCTGTCTGTATGTCTGGTGACCAGGAGCATTTTGTTTGGATCATGTGTGCAGCTGTGAGAATTCTGTTTTACACAGGTGCAGGACAGGGTCTTTCTAAGGCTGGTCTGTTTTTAGCGTTAAGAACTAGGAAATTGTTGTGTCTCAAAATCAGTCTGCAGCACGTGTAACACACTGGTGCAGTTGATTTAATCAGCGAACATTTATTGAGGCCCATTTGCATCAGGGAAGGTTCCAGGTGGTGGAGGTACAGCCATGAAGAGAACGATTCAGCCCTCATGGGGCTCGGGGTCTGCTGGTCAAGATGAGCAATTTCAGGTCATAAACAGGGCCCAGGAAGGGGAAGGGCGTAGGCATTCTCAGCTTGGACTTAGATGATACAGGGATTTTGCGCAGGGCTCCAGAATGAACTCCTTTGAGCTAAATGCGCCCTGAGGGATGTGAAGGAGCAAGCTGCCGAGCTCCCCAGAGATCTGGTGGCACAGAGGCCCTGAGGTAGGACTGGGGGGGAGATGGGAAGGGAGAGCAGCCAGGCCACTAGGGGTGTCCCTTACCAGGGGCTGGGGTAACTCGCCCCAGCTTTTAGTTTGAGGGCCAGTTCTGCTTCTTTTTCTTTCCGTTTGCCCCTACGGTATTAAGTTTGGCACTCACCCATCAGCTGGTCCTGTCATAGCTAGTGATCCCTCTGGCGGGCTGGCTGTCCTCCGATCTAATGACTCTGGCCTCCACTGTCCCTGTTCTCTTCTCCCCTCGTCCCTGTCTACCTGTGTACTCCTCTTGTCCTTCTCAGGTTCAAGGATGGCCCGGCCCCTGTCCAGGAACCATCCCATCCCTATGGTGAGTGGTGGCCTCATGCTCACACTGGGGCACAGCTGCAACCCTGGCTGGGTGCTGGGCAGGTGTGTGTGTGTGTGTGTGTGTTTGTGTGTGTGTGTGAGACACCTTCTTCCCCCAACTCTTGGCTTCCATTGCCAGATGGCAAGGCCTGGGCCCGGCCCCCCAGACCTCCCACTTTTGGGGAATTCCTGTCGAAGCACAAAGCTGAGGTCAGCAGCCGTAGGCGAAGAAAGAGCAGCCGACCACAGCCCAAGGCAGCCCCCCGGGCCTACAGGTGGGGCGCCCTCCCCCTTGCACATTGCTGTCCCTGGTGGGGCAGTGTGGCTCTGTCCTGGGTCCTTCTGTCTGGCTCCCTCGGGTGCAGGTGCACCTGTCTGCCCTGGCTCTGTCTCTTGGGTACTTGGGTTGGGGTCTAGATCTTGGCAAACCCCGTTCCCTTCTCCTCTGGCCTCCATCTCTACTTCTGCCTCCTGGGCCTTCTGTCTGTCCTGTCCTCTGACGTGGGGATTCATGGCCAGTCCCTCTCTCTGTGGGGGGGCATTGGGACGTAGGAAGACGTAGAATGGCTGGGGGCATTGGGACGTAGGAAGACCTTGCTCCTGTCCACTCCCAGCCAGCCCTCATCCCAACCCTGTGTGCCCTCTAGCGACCATGATGACCGCTGGGAGACAGAAGAGGAGGCAGTGTCCCCAGCCCCCGAGGCCCCACAGCTGGAGGAGACCCCAGTGCAGGTAGGCAGGGTGGGCAGTGTGAGGACCCTCGGGGTCGCAGCCCTCCAAACACCTGCTGATGCGCCTTTGTCTCCAGCCTCCAGAGACCCCGGCCCTTGTCCACCGGCCTCCCGAGGACGAGGGGGAGGAGGATGAGGAATGGGAGGATGTGAGTGAGGAGGTGACCGAGGAGGAGGAGGAGGAGGAGATTGAAGAAGAAGGTGCCCCAGAACAGGAGGAAGAACCAGAGGAAGAGCCAGCTGAAGAACACCAGGGCCACGAGGCTGAGCCTGCTGGGAGCCCGCCCAGGGAGCTGGCTAAAGAAGTGCCCTCCAGCCCCTTCTCGACACCTGGCAGCCACCAGCCCGTGTCGGACTGGGGTGAGGAGATGGAGCTGAATTCTCCCGGGACAGTCCAAGCGGCTGGTGCCCTCTCTCCCGGTGAGGCCTGGCCTTTTGGGAATGCATGATGCTGGCTGCCTGTGTGTATGAACGAGGGGTGTGGCGGGTCCGGGGACTCTGTGCCCAACAGCCCTGGAGGCTGGGGAGGGCAGTCGGTGCCCCCTGTTGTGCCCTGCATCCCTGGAATGCCCATTGCCAGAGCCTACCCCAGGTCATTCAGAGCCCTCCCCCAATAAAGAATTCATACCCTCAAGTGACAGTCCCCCAAGTGTGTCCTTAAGTCCCTCCCCTCTGTCCCTGGGCTTTCTCCAGGGGTGGAGAGCTGCTTGGAGGGGCAGGGGCTTGACTGGGCCTCCCCTTCCCCAGGAGGTGACCAGCCAGCCCCCGCCTCCCTGGAGAGTAGGCCCGGCCTCCCAGGAACCCAGAAAGCAGAAGAGGAGGGGTCTGAGGCAACTCCAGGTGGGGGGTGCAGCGCAGTGGAGGTGCCTGGCCTGCCAGGCCCTCCTGCTCAGGCCGGCTGAGGGCACACGGGAGGAGGCGGGGTGGCCTGGGCAGAGTGCTGGGCATGCTGGCAGATTGTGTGGAGGGTGCAGGGGAGGAGGTGACTGGAGGGTCAGGAGCAGGGCTGGGCCCCAGGGTTTAGGGAAGGCGCGGAGGAAAGAGGGTAGGGCTCTGGCAGAGGAGCTGAGTGCGGACTAAAGACTGAACTGGGCTCCGAAGAAGAGAATGGGGTGGGTGTGGCTTGGGGAGGTGCGGGCCCTGGGTTCTTTAAGAATTAGGGCTGGGGGCCTGCGGAAGGCATGGGTGGGATGGGAATTTGGAGGCCCTCAGGTTGGGAGCTAGGGATTGAACCCCAACCTTTTCTATTCTGAGTAGAAGCCAGACCCTGGGCAGAGCTGAGGGAGGGCTGGTTACAGTGCCTGGTGGGCAGGGCGCGCCTCAGGGCTTGGCGGTGGCTTGGGAAGGTGGGCGGCAGAGGCCGGGCGGGCACTGTCTTTGGTGAGTGTTGTCTTGGTGGCTGTGTTCTGGCGACACTAGCGCTTCTCTGATTCTGCATGTTGTGTCGTGGGTGAGTGCACCTTTGGGGGTCAAAAGGAATATATCCCAGGCTAGGAACGTGCCTGGCGAAGGGAGGAGGGGCCAGGCCTGCCACGGAAGGCAGGAAGGCTGTGCCCCTTGTCTGACTGCGCCTTCTCTCCGCAGAGGCGGCTCCCCAGGGCCAGGAGACAGCGGAGATCACAGACCTCCAGAGGGTGCGTTTCTGCAAGGTGGTGGCGGCCGCCCCACCCCCGGGGGCCGCCCGCTGACGGCAGCCAGCCGGGCACACTAACCTTGGCCTCGCCTCGCTCCTCCGCTTCCCGCGCTGGGCCAGAAGCGGGTTACCTGCACGGGGGAGGACCCGGGGTCCGTCGGCGCCGAGGCCGGGGCACGAGGCTAAGCGTGGTGAGGACTCGTCCGGGCGCCACACCTGGGGGACCCTGTGCCACAGGGGACGGCGAGACTAGGGCAGCCCCGGGCCGAGGCCCCTGCTCCAGGACTTTACCCCTGGGCTTGGCCCGGCCGTGACTTCCGCAGGACTTGAGCTAGCCGGGCTGGCCGTCTCCATTAAACGCAGTGCTTCCGCTAATCTCTGGGCCGTGTTTCTGGCAGGGCGGGCTGGGCGCTGTGCTTGGCGGGATTTTCTGTGGCGGAAGAGGCGGGGTGAAAGGGTTTTCCTTCTCCCGCCCCCCTGATTCTTCTTCCCTCCCTCCTCGCAGGCCTCCCCGACCTCCTGAAGACGCTGCTGGGAGGGGACTGAAGCTTCCTCGCTTTGATGGGGAGGGGGCGGCAGAAGGGGAAAGCCGGATCTCCAGGCTGTGTTCTCTCCCCGCAGGAGTCCACGCGGGACCCCACGGCTAGAGGGAGAGGGAGACCTAGGGGGCGGTGGAGTTGCTGGGGAGGGGTCAAGGTGAAGGGAGGAGCTGGACCCTCAGCGCATGGTTGGACTTAAGGACACCTGAGCACAGCTCGCTGTAGAGGGGAAGCCGGGGCCATAGGGGGCGGGGTCAGGGTCCCCGGGAGGGGCCAGAATGTGGGTGGGCGGAGCTGGGATGGGGCGTGGCTAGGCTGATGCCGCAGGCTCCCTACGTTGGTATTGGGTAAGATCACCGTTGGGGGTGTGGTCCGAAAGCGGTGCTGGAGTCAAGGGCTAGACAAGTGGGAAAGAGGACCAGGTTCGGAGTCTGGAGGTGATCGTCCGATTGGTAGAAGGGATTTATGGCTGAGACTGATTGGAGCTAAAGCACGAAGCAAGGTTGACCTGGGAAGGGGGTGGGAAGGGACGGGGCTAGGTGCTTGGGTGAAGTCTGAGGCCGGAAAGTTGGCCTGCTCTAGACAAGGAGAGAAAGGGCGGAGGGCGGGGCTAAGTTCAGGGGCGGGGCAGAGGGCAGGGTTAGGACGCCTTAGTTTGATAGCAGTTGGCTTGAGGCGGGCGGGGGCGTGTTTAGGCGCGGAGGAGGGCACCCTGGGGGGTGGGGCCACGGGGCCGGGCAGTGCCTGGCGGGGGCGGGGCCTGTGGAGACAGCGCAGTGGGCCGAGTGGGCTGCGGCGATGCGGGGCACGAGCTGTGTGGGCGGCGGCGGCGGCGAGAGCCCCGGCGGCTCCGGACTGAGCGAGGGCCCTCGGGCCCGCTGGCTCCGCCTAGCCCCGGTCTGCGCCTACTTTCTCTGCGTCTCTTTAGCCGCCGTGCTGCTCGCCGTGTACTATGGTCTCATCTGGGTCCCCACGCGGCCCCCAGCGGGCCCCGCCGGTTCGCCGCCCAGCGCGCTTCCCGCCCCATGTGCCGCCCGCCAAGGCGCGCTACCCGCCCCCGCCGCCTGCCTGCTGGGAGCCCCGGGTGGGCCGCGGCCTCCGCTTGATTTGCCGCACAGCCGCCGCCGCCGCCGCAGCGACCCTGGTCGCCGCCTGACGCCGGGAGAGACGCCCGAGGCCGTGGGGGGCCGAGGACCCGGGTAACCCCCTCCCTGCACCGGACGGCTCGCGTCACGCCACCGTCCCCAGGACCTGGCTCGCTCTTGGTGATATCGCCCGGCGTCCCCAGAGCCATCGCCCTGAAGGAGAGAGCCAGGGCGCTGGCCCTGCGCCCCCCTGGCAGCCTCCGCGGTCAGGCCAGGCCCGATGGCGATCTCTGCCTCCGCGCCCGCCCCGTAGGATGCTGGGCAGAGCCGCCCCGTCCCCTGGAGTGCACGTGTCCGTCTGCAATAAACTCCAGCACAGCCTCCTGCCGGTCTGTTTTGTCTGCCCTGTTGCCACCCGCCCCACCTGGGGTCCGGCCTGCTCTCCTTTAACCTTCCCTGGCGCCCTGTGCTTCATCCTCCCTCTCCTAGCTGTGGGCAGGGTGGGGAGAAAAGGCTTGTCGGCCTGGGCCACTGAAGGTCAGACAGCGTAAAGGACTTCCCGGTGCTCAGTGTACTTGGGGCCGAGGACGAGTCCCTTTCATTGAAGCCGAGTCTGCCCTCGTTCTAGATGGGGACAAACTGAGAATTGCTGTCAGGGCAGCAAAATGGCAGGGGTAGGCATGAAGTCCCCTGCGACCTCAGCCTGCCTCGAGAGGGACAGGCGCCTGCTTTCTCCCCAGCCTCGGGGAGGACAGGGTGAAGCTGTCAGGGCAGCGCACTGCCTCTGCGAAGGAGGACAGCTGCTCCGGCCTATGACAGGAAACTCGGGGCTGGTATCCAGGAAAGGGCCCTGTCCCTTCCCAGAGCTGAGGCCTGGCTCTGTGCAGGGCTCATAGGTGAGCAGGAAGTGGCCTCCCGTCGGGGGGCCCAGTGTCGGCTCCGCTCTGCCCCACAACCTCCCCAGAGGATGCCGGGCCAGGAGGGGGACTCGGGAAGGCAGTGCCCTCCCGTTAATAAAGGCGCTGGCAGGGGCACTGACTTCGGGCCAGGCTGCCCAGATTCCAGTCCCAGCCCTGGCTTTCGTCTCCTGTGTGACTTCCAGTTCTCTGACTTGTAGAGTGGAGAGGATGCTAGTCGTTATAGATACAGACTCGCCGTGAGGATTGAATGGTGGCCTGAAGCCCTCAGAACAGTGTCAGGAGTTCTCTCTCTACCTCTTTCCTCCTGCGGGCTTTCAAAATCACAGCCTGGGTCCCTGGATCCTGGGTGATGTGGAGTCAGCCCGAAGCCCTGGACACCAGCAGGTAGTGAGTTGCAGGGGACCCTCTTCATTCTGTCCTCACCTCTTCCCCACTTTCCTGCTTACCTCTCTTCTCCCAGCCCCAGGATCTCCATCCTTGCTATTTCTGTCACCATAGCCTCTTTCTGTCGCAGTCTGTGTGTCTGTGTCTGTCCCAGTTGTCTCTCTGTGTCATCTGAGTCTGGACCTCTGTGGCACATTCTGCTCTCTGTGGTTCACCCCAGCTGTGTTTCTCTTTTTTGGCGCATGTGTGTGTGTGTGTGTGTGTGTGTGTGTGCGTGTGAAGACATGGTCTTGGTGTGTGGCCCAGACTGGCCTTGAGACCTTGGTGACCCTCTTGCCTCTGCGCCTGAGTGCCGGGATTACAGGCATGCGCTGCCGTCCCCAGATCCGTTTCTCTCTTACCCACCTCCCTCCCCTTTTGCCTGCACTCCTGACTTGTTCGTTCTTTCCTGCCCTTGCCTTTCCCAGCCTCCCTGCCTCTTTCCTCTCTCTCCTCTTGTTTCTCCCAATCTTTCTTGTAGTCCTTCCCTTTCATTTATCACATGTTTTTGAACATCTACTCTGTGGCATCCATTCTGTGGCATTTTTTAGGGGGGTTGCTGGGCTGGGGATTGAACCTAAGGTCTTTCCGGTGAGCTCCAGCCCTCCCCCATCTTTTTTTTTTTTTTTCCTTCTCTATTTGTAACAATTTTGGTGAGTTGCTCACTCTGGGCTTGAATTTGTTATCCTCCTGCCTCAGCCTCCCAGAGTGGTGGGATTAGTCATAGGCCATCATGCCCAGCTTACCAGGATTTTTTTATTTTTATATGTTTTTTGAGACAGAGTCTCATGGTATATAGTTTAGGCTGGCCTTGGGCTCACTTATGTAGCCCAGGATGACCTGGAACTTGAGGCAGTCCTCCTGCTTCAGCCTCCCAAGTACTGGGATTATAGTTGTGTACCATCATGCCCAGCTGGGTTTTATTTATTTTTCGTTTTTTCTTGAGACAGGGTTTTATTATATAGTTCAGGCTGGCCTTGAACTTATTATGTAGCCCATGGGGACTTATTTTAAGCACTGGGAACATAGCATTGAATAAAAGAGGCAAAACTTCCTGATATCAGTAAGGGGTGGTGGTGCACAGTTATGATCCCAGCACCCTGGAGGCTGAGGCAGGAGAATGGGCATGAATTGAAGGCCAGCCTGGACTACGCAGAATTCAAGGTCAGCTAGGATTACATAGGGAGACCCTGTCACAAAAAGCAAAAAAACCCAAACTTACCTTTTTTTTGAGACAGGGTCTCACTGTGTATACTACAGGGTGGCCTTGAACTCACCGTGTGGCCCAGGGTGGCCTTGAACTTGCAGCAATCCTCCTGTCTCAACCTCCCCAGTGCTAGGATCAGTGTATACCACCATGCCCAGCCAGAAGTTCCTAATCTCATTAGAACTGACATTATTAATGGGAAAACACAAGCACCCACATATATATTCTGTCAGGTAGTAATAAACACAAAGGAGAAAAGCACAGCAGGGTGAGGTGGTCCTGGGGACAAGCCAGAGGCAGAGGCCCCAGGCAGCAGGACCATCCAGGGCTAAGGCCGGAGGCCGGTGTGGCTAGATAACAGAGTGACTGATGGAGAGTGATCACCTCCCGGGTCGGGTGGTTCTGGGCCCTAGGGCCTCAGGGTGGTCTTGGGCTTTTCCTTGAAATGAGGTGGGTGCCACTCAGGACTTCTGAACTGAGGAGCCCGAACTGACTCGTGCCCAGCAGCACCTTGGGTGACCACATAGTTTGAGACAGTGGAAGCTGGGAGCCGGGTGAGGAGGCCGTTGTGAGTTGGGTAAGGGCGGTAGCAGCCGCACCAGGGCGCCCGTATCAGTAGGGCTTGACCTACTACACGTGTTTCCAACGCAGGGAGCTGGGCACCAAGGGCCTTTAGTGCTTGGCTTCTCTCAGCAGCAGTTTCTGGGTCCAGCCGGCTGCCGGCTGAGCGGCTCTCTGTTCTCTGTAGCTGCTCACGCTGCTCTGCAGCTCCTACACTCAGATGCCTGCAGCTTAGTCCGCAGGCCTTGGTGTTGCTGTTGCCTCTGCCCGTTGGACGTCGTGTTGCTGGAATGTCTGCTTTAAGTTCTTAGGGCTCGGGGTCCGTACTAGGAAGGAATTGCTGCACCCGTGTTAACCCACGTGTAACCTGCAGAGAGACCGCCGAGGTCTGTATTTTGAAGATACAAGTGAGGAAGAGGAAGAGGGTCAAGCTGCAAGCCAAGGAGGGGTCTGAGCATGTGGGGTGGGGCTGCCTGGCTGAGACCCGCCCCTGAGGACATCTATCAAAGACCGGATTAAATAACCCTAAGTTATTGCAGGCTGATCAGGCCCACAACCTCCCAAGCGAGTGGATGGATGAAGGCATAAATAAAAAATGACACAATGGAATATGATTTCAGGGCCTCCAGGAGGGACTAATTCTTTTCCAGCTTCTATATTCTCTTAATTAGCCAAAGACTTCTGGGTCGCCTGTTTTTATTAGGTTTTCAAATAAGGGAGGGGAATACTGAAGAAAATGCAGGAACCTGGGCAGGACTTGGGAATCCCTTCAAGGACTCCTCCAAATACTCTTATGTTAATTTTGGAGAGCTATGATACCCCTGGAAGGCCTTCACAGCAGGGCTGCAGCCATAATTTCCTTAAAGTTAATAGAAGTAGGAGCCAGACTTCCTCAGCTGCGGTCACCTTGTTCTTGAGGCGTCACAGCGTCACAGGCCAATATAGGCCTCAGCAGTGACCAGCGACTCATGGAGGTTCACTTACTATGAATCAGCTGCCTATCTGCAGACAAGGTGCCTAAGACTCAGACTACTCACAAGTAAATGTGAAAAGTCAGTTGGTTAATATTAAATCCTGCTCAGAGCCACTTACTTTGTAGTGGTTCCCAACAGACATCGGAGGCCAGGCCCCTCCCATGGCTTCTCCCCCATGTGGCTGCCCTCTCTCCTAGGTCTGACCTCTCTTCCTCCTCCAATAAGGCTGCTCTCTGTGGAACCCTTCCTCTGGCCTCCCACCTGTCATACATAGTCCACAGGAACCTCAGAGATTCTTTCCTGCCTTCATGGGGAGCCAAGGATTGAACTCAGGGCCTTAGCACTGAGCTACATCCCCAGACATTTTTATTTTTGAGGCACGGTCTTGTTAAGTCACTAAGTTGCCCAGGGTGGGCTCCTGCCTCAGCCTCCCAGAGTGCTGGAGTTACAGATGTGCGCCACCATGACTGGCCCTTTCATGAGATTTAGGATCCCAAAAGGATTCTAAAACTCTCCTGTAACTTTGCCTTGGTCTCCTCATCCACAAGAGGAGGTTGTATTAATCACATGTAGCTGGTGTCAAGCTTTAGTGCATGGCTGGGGGCAGCCAGGGCTCTGAGGATGGTGGGGATGCCCCTGGGGGATCAGTATTGGGAACATGGGGTGACCGTGGCAACCTGAGCCCTGGTCTCATGGGTTTCACTTTCCAGGGGAGGACGGATGATCCAGAGGGGCCCTTTTCCAGTTCTTTCTGAGCACTGGGGTGGTCTCATCCCCAGGCCAGCTCTTCTCAATTTTGCAGAGCCCATGATAAGAGATTCAGGTACTTAACTCACACTCAAGGCCAGACCCCTACTGAACCAAAGAGCTGTCCTTCAATCTGATTGGATGGTAAACTCAATCCCCCCCATGTCTGTGTCGGTAAGATTGTCAGGAGCTCATTAGTCAGGATTTGAGTTTCTGAACCACTCAGGAGGGAAGGTGGGATTATCGTGAAGCTTTAGACCAGTCAAGACCCAGTCCTGTATCACCTCAACTCCGGGAGCCATTTATATGCGGTACTTGGAATTCCACCCAGGGCCTTTGCACTGAGCTGTATTCCCTAGCCATTTTTATTTTATTTTGAGACACGCTATTACTAAGTCACTAAATTCCCCAAGTCTTGAACTCACTGTGTAGCTCAGGCTTGTCTCCACCCGCAGTGAACCTGCTTAGGCAGGAGGACCTCACAGATCGGCAGCTGATTTGCAAGGGCTTGTGCTGCCAGGAGGGGGCACTCAAGGGTCGCCGTTTCCCGGGACCGTGACATCCTTCTTCCCCTACATGAGGATTTACAATCAGGACAGGAATCGCTGCGGCTGCACCCGGTGAGGGGGAGCAGATGTTCCTCTGATCCCCTACCCATTATCTGCAATTCCGAATTTTGAAAACGCTGAAAATTTTAACCGTGCGGAGTGGGGGATAATTTTGCCCCCGTCTGACAAGGAGGAAAATCCTCATTTACTTATCCCCTTTGGCGTGAATATTCACATATTTTGCTGCAAAAATAACTTGTGCGCTGGCTGTGGGGCGGGGCGCGGCCTCAGGCCCCTGGGAGAGTTGCCTCGGGCATGGGGCATTGGCTGAGAAGGGGCTTTCCAAAATGGGAGCCATCCTGAGTACTGAAATGCATCATCCCCAAAGACCTTAGCTCAGGGATCATGGGCCTGCAGTTTGGCGCGCTGCCAAGCCTAGATTTGTGTTAATTATTAGTTCAACATTTACTTAACGCCTCTGGGAAGAAACTAATTTTCCATTACATTTCTTTCTTTAATGGAAAGTGATGTTCATTTACTAAGTCCTCTTTGTTATTAATACGCTCTTTTTAGTGTTGCATGCATGTGAAAGTGTGACCGTGTGTGAGGGTGTTTTTTGTTGCTGTTACTGTTTTTTGTTTGCTGCTTTTTGTCTCCCTATGTAGTTCAGGCTGCCCTCGAATTCAAAGTGATTTCCTGCCTCAGCCTACCAAGTTGCTAGCATTAGAGGCATGTACTACCACACCTGGAGAGGAGATGCTTTTGTGTGGCAGTATTTCTATGTGTGTGCATGTGCAGATTGTGTTTGATCGTGTCTGTATCACCATGAAAATGTGTTTGTGGTTGTGTCTGTGACAGTCTGATTTTGTGTGTGTGTGTGTGTGTGTGTGTGAGCGTGAGAGGAGGCACACTGTAGGGTTTAAAGTGTTTACGCTAAGCTAGGCATGGTGGTGCACGCCTGTAATCCCAGATCTTGGGAGGCTGAGGCAGGAGAACCACCACCGGTTTGAGGCCAGCCAGGGTTCATAGTGAGACTCTGTTTCAAAAACATAAATAAATAAATGCATTTTATATACTGTAAAAGAATCCTCATCTTGTGTGTGTGTGTGTGTTTGGAACAGCATCTTGCTATGCAGTTCAGGCTGGCCTTGAGCTCACCTTGTAGCCCAGGCTGGTCTACACACCTGCAACGATCCTCCTGCCCCAGCCTTCTGAGTGCTGGGATTACAGGCGTGCGCCAACACGCTCGGCTCGAGAGTCCTCATTTCGGATAACTGAGCTGCTTTGGAATCTCAGCCATCTGTGAAATCACTGTGTAGAAATTCTGTGCTGTCAAGCAATATCTGTGATTTCCACTAGAGGACGCCCGTCCACTTCGGCGGAAGGAACCTGTTTTCCTCTTTGAGCTTTTAATTCCTGGGCGTCGCCGGGCCGTCCCGGGGCTGTGGGCAGAAGGGCTGTGGGGTAGGGGGAGCTTCGCTGCTACTCTCAGACTCACCTCAGCTGCTCAGAGGGCAGTGCTCCTCAGACAAACTGGTCTCAGGCTTTCGTGCTCTTAAAATGTTTGAGGAGGATCCCAAGTTCAGCCTGGGGAATTTAGCAAGCCCTTGTCTCAAAATAGACAATAAATGAACCAGTGTGGCAGTGCGTGCTCTCATTCCAGGGCTCTGGGAGGCTGAGGCAGGGGGATCAAGAAAATTCCAGCTCAAAAAAAGAAAAGAAAATTCCAGCCCCGCCTGGGCAACTTAGTGACTTAGGGAGGTGCTGTCTCAAAATTAAAAAAAAAATAAAAAAGGGCTGGGGATGTAGCTCAGTGCAAAGGCCCTGGGTTCAGTCCCAGTTAAGGACCCCCCCCCAAAAAAAAAGCAAGAACGAAAAAGCCAAACAAGGTCACTGAATTATTACAAAGCCAGTCCGACCTTGTACCCCAAGAGGCGCATGAGTGCTTCCTGCTTCAGAGCCTCTGAGCTGGTGTCCTCTGCTGACCCTCAGGGGACACCTGTGGGGTAAGCCTGGGGACCCCAGCCTGGTTGGTGGTGGCAGTTTTCCCAGTCTCCTGGGGAAAGTCCTACCAGGCCGTGGGAAGTTTGTTAAGCAGACTGATGGTTTCCCGGATGTATTGCATTTTGAACACAGGCTGTTGAACTACATCAGCTACACCTCACACAGTTGCACAAAGGAGCGTATGAGAGCCAAGCTACACACTTAGGGCTCCCCAGGAGACTCATTATACATAGTCTTTCAGTTTAGTAACCTTGGTTTTAGCTCAATTGCCAGGAGCATCCTGTGACTTAAAGTTTTATCATGCCAAACTATTTCCCTTCTTTCTTTCCTTTTTTTTTTGAGACAGGGGTCTCACTATGTAGTTCAGTCTGGCCTTGAACTCATGGCTATCCTCCTGCTTCAGCCTCCTGAGTGCTGAGATTACAGGCGTGTGCTGCCAACCCCCCCAACCCTATTGTCTTTATTGGCCCTGGGGATGGGTCCCAGGGCCTTGCGCACATGAAGTTCTGGCCCAGCCCCTCTGATGGTTGATTCTGTGCCAGCTTGACTGGACCATAGGGTTCCTGAGTCACATGATGCCTGGGAATCTGAGGCTGCTTTTGGAGGAGCAGAGCATCCAGCCTGGGGATTCAGTGACATACACTGCTGCCCCCAGTGTGGTCCTGTCCACTCCATCATGGACTTAGTATAACGTGCCAAGGAAGGCAGAATCCTGTCCACCCTTTCCTGCCTCACGGTGGAGCCGGGACAGCTCATCTGCCCTCTGTCCTTACACTGTTCTACTGGGGCTCTCTGGCCTGGGGACCTACATTGTTACTTCTGGCTGTCCCCGGGCTTTGGCTTGTGGGCAGCAGACTGCGGGACTTCTCAGCTTCTGTCCCTGCACAGGCCAACCCCTCAGCTTCAGTCTTCTTCCGTGGATGGCTACCTCCATCTTGTTTCTGCCACAACGGCTGTCCTACCTATGTCTGCGACTAGTTACAGCGCCCTTGATTCCTGACCCGGCAACAACGGGTAGTGGGGAGGACGCATCCAGCTGGGCGGTGCCTAATTTGCATATTCATGAGCTGTCTAGAGACCTGTTGTCACTTTAGATCTTGAGCTTCTGCAAGTGGCCTGTGATGACCACGATAGCAGGAAGGGTGGTAGAAGTGGTGTAGGCAACAGACCAGATGTGCACACCATGGACTGCGCGTGCTACTGGATATCAAACCCAGGACCTTTGCATTCAGCTACATCTCCAGCCCTTGTTAAAATTTTGAGGCATGGTCTCATTAAATTGCTAAATTGCCCAGGCTGCACTCAAAATCCTCCTGCCTCAGCCTCCCAGAGGGCTGAGATCACAGGTGTGTGCCACCAGGCCTGGCCCTCTAACCCTCTTTATATTTTACTTTCAGACAGGGTCTCAGTAAGTTGCTACGTTCCTCATGCTGGGCTTGAACTTGTGACTTTTCGGCCTCAGCCTCTCAGAGTGCTGGGGTTATAGGCATGTTCCACTGTATCCAGCCTGTACCACTCTTTCACTGTCTTGACTTCTGCATTTTGTTTGTGAGGCATATTTATGTGTATTTTGTTGCTGTTGTTGTTTTTGAGACAGGGTCTCACACTGTAATTCAGGACAGCTTTGAACTCAAGGCAGTTTTCCTGCCTCAGCTGCCTGAGTGCTGGAATTACAGGCATGTGGCACCGTGCCTGGCTTACATTCTTTCTTATTCTGAGATAGCATCCTGCTAAGTTGCCCAGGCTAGAATGCTGGGGATGTAGCTGAGCAGCACAGGGCCTGCCTGGCAAGTGCGAGGTTCAGAGTGGGGTTCCCGGTACCAAATAAATAAATAAACAGCCCAGGCTCGGCTTGAATTTGAGATCCTCCTGCTTCAACCTCCGAGAGCTCTGGGATGACAGGCATGCACCATCATACCCAGCTTCCTCTCGGCTTTCTTAAATTTCATGGGTCTCATTCTCAGAAAATAAGCAAGAGTGATAGAGATGGGAGTGCAACGCCTGCGGATCCTTTGTTCAGGTGTAGCCGTGTGGATATTGCGCTGCTTGCTTTCTGTTTGTTCTGGGAGAGCAAGCAGTTACACTCAGGTAAGCAGAAGGTATGTCTGGGCGGTGCAAAGGCCCATCTGAGGAAGGTAATAAAATGACCAAGTCAATTCCCTCCTCTGGACCCCCCTGGGGTTCCCCTGCAGGGTTTTATTGTGGCATCAGAGGGGAATTAAAATTTAAGTAAAGGCCCACCCAAAAGACCTGCTAAAACCAAGCTGACATTCTCAGGCAAGCCTGATCACAGAACACTCCTTCCTTTGATAACTGATGGCCTTGCAATGTAACCCAGGAGGCCGAGGCAGGAGAATTGTTTTGAGTTTGAGACCAGCCTGTGCTACAAAGTGAGTTCAAGACCAGCCTGAACTACAGTGAGACCCTGTCTCAATAAGACCAAACAGGCCAGGTGTGGTGGTGCATGCCTGCAATCTTAGCACTTGGGAGGCTGAGGCAGGAGGATTGTTTGTGAGTTCAAGACTGGCCTGGGCTACAAGTGAGCTCAAGGCCAGCCTGAACTGCATAGCGAGACCCTGTCTCAAAAAGACCAAAAAAAAAAAAACCTCCCTTGGCAACCCATGATGTCACATGACCCTCCAATGATAATTTGCCAAATCTGCTGCTGTACCACCCACTTGCTCTCCCCTTAAAAGCCCTGAAGCCTCCACCCGGATGGCTCTGGCTCTGTGGCAACCCCAGTCCACCCCCATGTGGTAAAACTGCTGTCTCTTCCACATCCTCGGTGCTGGTCTCCCATTGTTGTAATGTACCCTGTGGAAGGCGCCCTGTGGAATTATTTAGGATACAGATGAACCACTGCCTTGGAGACTCAGAGTAGTATTGACTGGAACAGCACCAACCTTTGCTGCCTGTAACATCCCGTGGATGTGGGCATGGGCTGTGTGGACACCGTGGTGCGGAGCCCCAGCTGCACCTGGCTCCTCGTCCTCCCCGCTGGCTGCTGTCTGCGTGATCCAAGATGGTGCCGGGGCACAGTGGAATTCCAGCCAGTCGGAGTGCGCAGGGGTGGGGCATCGCCTGGAAGTTGAGTTCCATAACTGTGACAAAATCCCCTGAGACAGTGACCTTTCATTTTAAGGTCTTTTTGAGACAGGCTCCTGCTGTGCAGTTCAGGCTGGGGTTGAGCTCACCTTTTAGCCCAGGCTGGCCTCGAACTCGCAGCAATCCTCCTGCCTCAGCCTCCTGAGTGCTGGGATTACAGGCGTGGGCCACCATGCCCTGCAACAGTCACCTTCTAGGGAGGAGCGGTTTCAGCGGTTTCAGAGGAGTGATGGAAGTGGCCTCTCCACTTCATGGTGGCTACAAAGCTGAGAGGCGGGACAGCCCCTCAGTGAACTCACTCTGTCCCTTTCGGGCTTTGCCCCTTAATGTTTGGAATCTCTGAGGCCTGCTGAGGAACAAGCCTGCAAGTCAACATACGGGCTTTGGGGGACACTAGGCCCAGACTGTAGCAAGTCGAAACTATAAACATGTGCCACCTCCTTAATGACACGAGCCCCCCCACCCCCAGTCCTGGCCATTGAACCCAGGGCCTTCATATTGAGCTACATCCCTAGCCTTTTTTAAAGTTTTAGTCTTGAACCGAGTGTGGTGGCACATACCTGCAATCCCAGGACTCAGGAGGCTGAGGCAGGAGTGTCATCATGAATTTAAGGCTAGTCTGGGCTATGCAGTGAGTTCAAGGCCAGCCTGGACTACATAGTGAGACCTTGTCTCAAAAAATTTTTGTTTTAAAGTACAAAGACAAGGTCTCACTAGGTTTTCTAGTGAGGCTGGACTTGAACATATGATCCTCCTGCCTCAGCCTCCTGAGTAGCTGGCATTTGCTGTGTGAAAGTAATGAGATTCCAAAGGCTGCATACTTTTTTTTTTCTTTTTTTTTTTGGTACTGGGAATCAAACTCGGGACCTTGTGCTTGCTAGGCAGGCGCTTGTGCTGCTGAGCCATATCCCCAGCCTATTCAAATGACTTTCCAGAAATGGCAAACCTGGGACAGAGGAGCGTAAGTCAGTGATGGCTGGTGGTTTCTGAGATAAACTAAAAAGCAGCAGCCTGAGGGGATTTTCTGGGGTGATGGAACTATTCTGCACCTTGCTTATAGTGGTGGTGTTACAACACTGTGATTTGTCAGAACTCAAAACTAAGTTGGGTGTGGTGGCGCACATCTGCAATCCCAGCACTCAGCAAGCTGAGGCAGGAGGATTGCACAAGTTTGAGGTCAGCCTGGCCTATGTAGTGCGTTTAAGATCACCCTGAACTACACAGCAGGACCCTGCCTCATCATCATTATTGTTAGTTACTTTGTTATTGTTATTATTTTTGTCATTACTTTGGTCTTTGAGGCTGGCCCGCGCTCACAGTGGTCCTCCTGCCTCGGCTTCCTGAGTTATGATCATCTGTGCAGGTGGTGGTATTTTCTGAGAGGTCCTCCACCTGATGGGCCTCAGTTTCTCCCACAGCGGGGCCAGGAGCCCCGGGAAGACAGGTAGGTCAGGGCAGGAAGGCTGCAGGGGCCAAGTGCTGTCCCTGTTCTGCCACTACAACCTGCCCCAAAGCCACGTGGCCGCAGCTGCAGAGCCTCAGCATCTCGGGCCACGGCCACCCTCTGTTGGCTCTGGGTTTCCGGTGCTGGCTGTGGGCTGTGGCCGTGATGGCTGCAGGCACCGCTTAGCTTACCTCCTTCCCCTGGTGTGGGCTGTGCCAGGGACTGGCAGCTGAGGCTGTAAAAAAGATGCTTACCACTTGGTCACAAGTTTTTTGGCTTCTTTCTCTCCCACTGTGTAATTTTTCTTTTGCACTGGGGATTAAACCAGGACCCTCACACTGAGCTACATTTCCCATTCTTTTGAAATGTTTTATTGAGTCGCTGGCTGTGGTGGCGCATGCCTGTAATCCTAGCACTTAGGGAGGCTGAGGCAGGAGGATCACTGTGAGTTTGAGACCAGCCTGGGCTACAAAGTGAGCTCAAGGCCAGCCTAAATTGCATAGCAAGACCTTGTCTCAAAAGGACCAAAAAAAAAAAAAAAATTTATCGAGACACTGTCTCTGTCTCGCTAAGTCACTAAACTGCACAAGTTGGGCTCAACCTTGTGATCCTCCTGCCTCAGCCTTCTAGAGTGCTGGGATTATAAGCATGCACCACAACTTCCATTGTATAAATTTAAAGGCTTCCAGTCCTACTTACAAGCACAGAACAGGGCCAGGGTTATAGTTCAGTGGCTCAAGCGCCTGCCTGGCAAGAGCAAGGTCCTGAGTTCGATTCCCGGTACCAAAAAACAGAACAAGCTGGGCATGATGATACAAGACTCACTCCAGCACTCCATGGGCAACTGAGGCAGGAGGATCACAAGTTTGAACCAGAAGGCTGAGGCAGGAGGATTTCTGTGAGTTCAAGGCCAGTCTGAGTTACATAGTGAGTTCAAGTTGACCTGAAGTACACAGTGGGACTGTCTCAACACACACACATACACATGCCCGCACACGCACACACACACGCATGCACCACCACCCAAATGCTACTGTGAAGTGATTTGATCTGGCTCTCAGGCGCCCTCTTGAGGCCAGTGGCAGAACAACTCCTGCGCTGCATGAAGCCAAGGTCTTGGGGACGCTCTCCAAATACGACTTCAGAAGCGCAGGGGGTCCTGTGGTGCAGCTTTAGCGATAGAGCACAGCTGAGCCTGTGCCAGGCCCTGGGTTCCATGCCTGCTACTAAACAAAAAAAAAAAAAGAAAAAAGAAAACAAAACCAAAAGGCAAAACCACAAGGCCGGAGAGATAGCTCAGTGGCACAAGTGTCTGCCTGGCAAGTGCAAGATCCTAAGTTGGATTCCTGGTACCAAAAAACCCCAAACAAACAAAGAAACAAATAAAAAGGCAAAACATTTATGAGATATGGAGCCATTTGTGAGCCAGCGGCTGCTGCCTGTGAGGGCACCTTCTGACTACCTGGACTCTGGGAAGATTTAACAGCAAAGCCCCAAATCAGGGCCAACCCCCCACCCCTGACCCTTCTGTGCCTCATAGCAATCTGGGGCAAGTGAGGGTCACTCTCTCCATCTCTAGGGCCCCAAGCTGGGCCCACCAGAGCCTTGAGTTTTTTTCTCCAGAAACACAGAGCACTAGGAGAGAGAGACACCCTTTCCTGGGAGAAACTGGGGGGGGTGAGCCCCAGCTCTCTGCTGGCTCCCTCCCTTCCTGGGTCAGGGCATCCTCTGTTAACTGAGAGAACCTCTCCCTGCGTCAGGGCGTCCTGTCAGTGTGCCCCACCCAGCGCTCTGGCCTGGTGTCTTGTGGGCACCAGTGACGCTACGGGGACGAAAGCACAGTAATTTCCTTCTCTATCTGCATCTGGACATGAGGTTTTAAAACCACAGCCACCGAGCAGTAGTGACCTCTGGCCACTGCGGAGCCCAGGACCCTAGCAGCCCAGGACATGGTGAGTGGGCCCCTTTCTCTGTCCCTGCGTCTTCTCTTCCTGGATGTCTCTCCTTCCTTCCTCCTTCACCCTGTCCTCCCGTCCCCTGTCCTCCATGTCCCCTCCATCCCCTAATCCTCATGCCAGTCTTTCACACTCCAGGGATGGATGGGATGTGACTGGGCAATGTGCTGCAGGTCTGTAATCCTAGCACTCCAGGAGGCTGAGGCAGGAAGGTTGCAAGTTGGAGCTCAGCCTGGGCAACTGAGCAACTTAGCCAGATTCTGTCTTAGAATTAAAAATAAAAAGAAGCCAGGTCTGGGGACACACACCTGTAATCCTAGCACTTGGGAGGCTGAGGCAGGAGGATTGCCACAAATTTGAGGCCAGCCTGGGTTACATAGTGAGACCCTATCTCAAAAAAAAATTTTTTTTTACTATTAATAAATAAAAAGGCCAGAGGTGTAGCTCAGTGCAGGTTCAAGCCCCAGTACCAAAAAGATAGAAAAAGCTGCAAAGTGATGAGAAGAGCTCCAGCCACCTCGTAGAACTGGGGCCCCAGAAATTTCCCCCAGCAGGAAGCCCTGGAGCTGGGTCTCTGAGAGGCTTAAGGGCTCCACAGATGGGCTGGGGCGTGACTCTGCAACGGGGCACTTGGCTGGTGTGCGCCAGGCCCTGGGTTCCATGCCTAGCACCAGAAAACTAGACAAAATTCTTCCAGGGGCAGAATCCAAAAAGAGCCTGCTGGCAGGGCCGAGACTTGGCAGACTCAGCCAGGAAGCACGGCCAAGTCATTTGCAGGGGATGGCAGATGACCTGCATTGTAAACATGGGGAAATGGAGGCCCAGCAGGGGCAAAGGCCCCTGAGTTCCCAGGGCAGTGGCTGAGTGGGCTGCTGCGGGTGCCGTGCATCTGGGAGGAAGCCAAGCCGAGAACAACGGTACCTGCGTCCAGGAGGCACTGGCCTCGTTCCTCCGCCAGAAAGAGGAAACGGAAGGTGCCTGATGCCCAGCTGGGGTGCGGTGTTGCTTCACTCCATTCCACCCTCCTCAGGGCCCCCTTGGGCAAGCAGGTGTTCGGGTGGGGCGGGGCAAGGTGGGCCAAGACCGGCCACCATACCCCAAGCGACAGCAGAGCACCAAAGGGAGCAGGTGTGCATGTGTGTGCGGTGCCTGTAATCCCAGCACTTGGAGGCTGAGCCAGGAGCATTGCTGTAAGTTGGAGGTCAGTCTGGGCTACATAGTGAGACTCTGTCTCAAAATAAACAAAGGGGGACCCCACAAACCCCCAAAGGTATGTAAAACAAAGTCATGCTCTCTGCCCAGCTGAGGCTTCTAACACCTGTTGTTGCCCCCCTGGAACAGGCTAGAGACGCCCAGGAACAGGGGACAAAATCAGCAATGGTTCTGTGTGGGGTTCCCTGCACCCTGGCAACTGAATGCTGCCTGTCCATGCAGCTGAGGAAGCTTGTCCTTTCCAGGCTTCCATCCCTTAATCTAAGGTGAGGATAGTAAGAAATATCCTACATCACAGGCCAGCTGAGGGAATGACAGGAGATGGAACAACGGAACGCTTGCAGCTGTGCCTGGCCTGTGTTGTGTGTCACGTGACTATCATTCCCCCTCTTGCAGAGAGCAGCATGATTCATTTATTGCTCCTTTTTTTTTTAAATGGGTTCTTGCTGTGCGGTCCAGGCTGGCCTTGAACTCACAGTGATCCCCCTGCCTCAGTCTCCTGAGTGCTGGGATTATGGGCATCACCACCCCTCCAACTTTGTTCATTATCTTACGTGTTGTTTTTCTCATGAATAACATCTGATATTAACAAGCATTTATTGAGTGCTCTCTGCATGCCAGACAGTACGCTAAGCACTTTACATCAACTACTCTCGAACTGTATAACCTTCGCAGAAGGGACACCCTTGCCTCTCTTTTTGTGGTGCTGGGGATGGGGCCAGGGCCTCGTGTCTGCTAGGCAAGGCTCACCTTTGAGCCACACCGCTGGCTTCAAATACTCATGTCTTTCTAAGGAATTGCATCCTTTTTATCAGCCATATAATATTTCAGTAGGGGATTTCATCCCTGTTCCACAGAGGTTTAGGTTGTTTCTAACATTTTATCTTTAAAACTAAGGCTCTATCTCTACTCGGAGCTTTGGGCCTGTTAAGGCTTGTGTCTAGGTGTTCCCCCCAAAGCCTCACACAGCACAGATGGGGCTTTTTCAGAGGTGGCTGGGTCTAGAATGTGTGACACTGGAATTGATTCGTGGTGCAAGTCTAGGATCAAGGGTGCTAGGATTAAGGGTGTGAGTGCTGTACCCTGAGTAGCCTGGATAAGATACAAGGGACAGAAAGAGCTGTGGTTGTCTCTTGTTGCTTTGCTGTCTTCTGCCTGCCATGTACTATTTCTCCTCTGCCATCCACCCTGCCTTGCAGCCAGCTGACTATAGACTGAAACCTCTACAAACCATGAGCCAAATAAACCTTTCCTTCCTTAGCTTTGGGTGTCGGGTATTTTAATAGACACTGTCCTCTGTGGTATCAGTGACTCCTTCCCAGCTAGGGTACAGAGGCTGAAATCCCTGTGTGTCAGATACGATGAGCCATTGCATAGCCCAGGCTGTCCTCGAACTCACAGTAATCCTCCTGCCTCAGCCTCCTGAGTGCTGGTCTTACAGGTATGCACCACCATACCCAGCTTCATTTCTTTCCTTCCTTCCTTCTTTCTTTCTTTCTTTCTGTCTGTCTGTCTGTCTGTCTGTCTGTCTTTTTGAGACAGGGTCTCACTATGCAGTCCAGGCTGGTCTTGAACTTGCAAGGATCCTCCTGCCTCAGCCTCCCAAGTGCTGGGATTACAGGTGGGGGCCACCACGCCCTGCAAGAGCTTCATTTTTTTTTTGCATGATTTCTGTGACCCCCTAACCTCACCTTAGCTACCTGCTGGCCTCGGTGACCTTCTCTAACATTTTTTTTTTTTGGTACTGCAAATTGAACTCAGGACCTTGCACTTGCCAGGCAAATGCTTGTGCCACTGAGCTATATTCCCTGGCCCTCTCTAACTTTAAGGCCTTCCTCTTACTGTGGGCACATCTACTGCAGTGCACACCCCAACTCCCACCTTGCTGTTGGTCCTGTCCCCCTTGAAGACATTTTGCTGAGGCTTTGTTGGTCCCAGGGTGTGGCCCTCCGCTCAGTTGGCTGAGCATGAGCGGTGCCTCCTGACCTCCCTCAGTTCCTGGAAGTGGGTGTTGCTGCAGGGGAGGCTGGCTTCCACCCGAGTCTGGCCATTCCAACTGTTGCTCCATGGGCACCATGACCTCTTTCACCTTCCTCCGCAGACCCGTTCATGTGTCCTTGGTGGCTCCACTCGGGCTAAACCATTGCTGACCCTCACCTCAGCAGGACTATTCCAATCTCTTTCTTCCCAGCTTCCACAAGTGCTCTTCTTAATTTGTATTTTTAATTTGGAGATAATGTCTTGCTAAGTTGCCTTGAACTTGCGATTCTCTTGCCTCAGCCTTTTGAATAGCTGAGAGGACGAGCATATGCCACTGTGCCTGGCAGGGGCTCCTATTAAAATGACCATGGGTAGCTGGGCGTGGTGGCACATGCCTGTGATCCCAGTGGTCGGGAGGCTGAGACAGGAGGATCACAAGTTCCAGTCTAATGTGGGTAACTTAGTGACTTAGCCAGAACCTGTCTCAAAACAAAAAAAAAAATTGTAAAAAGAGCTGTAGCTGTAGCTTGGTGCAGAGGCTCTGGATTCAATATCTAAACAACCTGCCTTCTAATCAGGTTCTCTCCTGCTCTGCTCCCTGCCTCACCAGGGAAAGCTCTGTTACAAACTTTCGGGGCTGGTGTGTATATGATGTGCAAAAGCACACACTCGCCAAGAGCTGTTTCTCCTTTGTCCACAACACGTTGCCCACCCTCTGTCCTGGTTTTTCTCCTTTACTTCAGAATGTGGAAGGTTTTTCTTTGGAGGTCTCCCAACACCAGTAAATTAACTTCCTTTTTTGTGTGGGACTGGAGATTAAACTCGGGGCCTTTGCACTAAGCTACATCCCCACCCCTTTCAAAAATGTTTAAAGACAGAGTCTGGCTAAGTAGCTAAATTGCTCAAGTGGGCTCAGACTTGAGATCCTCCTGTCTCAGCTTCCCAGAGTGCTGGGATGACAGATGTGTACCACCACATCTGGCCCCTCATTCTTTCTGGTGGTTGTGTAGTATTCTGTTGCCTAGTTGGGCTGTAGTGAATTCAGCAGGTCCCCTCTTGCTGAAGATGGCAGTTAGTGCCAACTTTTGTTGGGACCCTGTGTTTGCCCACAATGGGAGAACGCTTCACATCTGGAAGAACCTGGCAGTGACAGTGTGCTGGACTCAGCATGTTCTTTTCTGGCCTTGTGAGGTCAGCAAGCGGAAGGGACAGAGTGAGGTCGCGCCAGGAAGTGTGTTTGTCATCTGGCAAGAGGGAGTGGGGTAGGGACACCCCTTTGCCTTTTGGGGTCTGAGTCATCCTGCAGCAGAGGTGACTGTCAGCATCCAGGGATTCCTCTGAGGGGACATCTGAGACACTAAGGACCCACTGGGCCCAGAGCAGCTGATGAGGAGGAAGGAAGCCACGGTGCAGGGCTGGGCAGCGCAGTGGTGCCTGAGGGGATGCTGCCCCAGGGAAAAGTTTCACGCATCTCAGTTTTCTCTTTGAAAACTTTCAAAATTACACCTGTAATCCCTGCACTGGGGAGGCTGAGGCAGGGAGATCGCCATGAGTGTGAGGTCAGTCTGTGCTACAGAGTGAGTTTGCTGCTAATCTGAACTACAGAGTGAGACCCAAAGAGAGAAGTTTTATGTACTTTTAATGTAATGTCTTCGAATTTATCTGTCATCTGTCTATCCATTCTTAGTCTATTGAGCTATCCTCTGTCCGGTCTGTCATTCATGTCTGCTTATACGCATCTACCTCCACTCTGTCTAGCATGCGTTCACCCACTGTCCATGTAGCCTCTGTCGCCCATCCGTCTGCCCGCATCTTTTTCTGATGTTTTGTGAGGGAGGGTCAGACCCGTGCTCCTGCTGCCCCTCAGCCTTCAGCGTCTGTTTCTCATTATCAAGGATGTCACCACTGGACCAGACATTCTCGTGTCCAGACTGCCCCTTGCCCCCATGGAACCTTCTAGAATGGGTGGACTACCTGCTTGGGGTCCATACAGGATCCCCCATGTGTGCAGTCAGCATTGACTTTCTTTTTTGTTTAAATTCACATAATGTAAATTCACCATTTAGCCGGGAGTGGTGGTGCACACCTGTAATCCCACCACTTGGGAGGCTGAGGCAGGAGGATTGTTGCAAGTTCAAGACGAGCCTGAGCTACAGAGTGAGCTCAAGGCCAGCCTGAACTGCATAGCAAGACCCTGTCTCAAGAAAAAAAAAAAAAAAAAAGAATTCACCGTTCAGGGCCTGGGGATGTGGCTCAGTGGTAGAGCTCTTGCCTTGCATGCACAAGGCCCTGAATTCGATCCCAGCTGGGCATGGTGGTGCATGCCTATAATCCCTGCACTACCCTGAGTAGTGCAGGGATTATAATCCCAGCCTATAATCCCAGCACTGGGGAGGCAGAGGCAGGAGAATCGTTGTGAGTTTGAGACCAGCCTGGGCTACAAAGTGAGCTCAAGGCCAGCCTGAACTGCATAGCGAGACCCTGTCTCAAAAAGACAAAAAAAAAGAAAGAAAAGGAAAGGAAAGAATGGCACTAGGGAGTTGGTGGTTGGACAACACTGTGAATGTACAAAATGCCACTGACAGTGTTTTCTTTTCTTTTTTTTTTGAGACAGGGTCTCGCCCAGGCTGCCCTCCAAATCTTGGCAATCCCGCCTCAGCCTCCTTTCTGAGTGCTGGGATTACAGGCTGGGCTTCCACACTGACGTCATAAACTCTCCATTCCCTAAAGAACCCCAGGCCCCTGAAGTAGCTGCTCCCCAGTGTGCCTCACCCAGGCCCTGGCACCCCAAGTCTGCTGCCTGTCTCTCACAGTGCCCCTCCTGGACAGTACGGATCCATGCGATTGACCTAAGCACCAGGCTCTGTCACATGGCATCTCGCTTTAAGAGCTCACCCCTGTGTCAGCACCTCGAGCTAGTCTGTGGCTGAGTCATCTCCTCTGCTCTAGTGACCTCGCCCTGTTTGTCACCCATCAGCTCACTGCGGTGGTTCCCTGTCCAGACTTTCATTGTACCCAGCCGATGCTGAGCTATAAGAAGGAAATAGGAAAAAGAGAATCTGGGTGTGGTGGCGCATACCTGTTAGGCTGAGGCAGGAGGATCATTGCAAGACCAGCCTGGGCTACAAAGTCAGCTCGAAGCCAGCCTGAACTGCCTAGTGAGACCGTGTCTCAAAAAAGACAAAAAAAAAAAAAAAAAGAAAAAGAAAAAGAAAAGAAATAAAGAGAGAGCGGCTCAAGCTGGGCCTGGTGGTGCAGGCCTATAGTCCCAGGGCTCTAGGAGGCTGAGGCAGGAGGATCACAGGTTTGATCCCAACCTGGGAACCTTATTGACTTAGTGAGACCCTGTCTCAGAATGAAAAACACAAAGGGGATGTGTGTAGTTCAGTGCCACGGCCCAGCCTGTGGATGTTGCTGGTGCCCGCTTGGCCACCTCCTGTGGTGCTTGGTGCTGGTGGCCCAGACCCGCCCTCCTGTCCCCAGCAGCCTTCCCCTCTCCAGCACAACAGCACCCCGCTCAGTCTGGGAAGAAGTGTCTAGGACCTTTCTGTTATTTTATTTTATTATGGGGAAAGGAAAGTGGGGGTTATAGCAAGCCCCAAGGGCTGTTACCTAGGTTCTGAGCTGTCCAGGGCCCGCGCTCCCTCCCCTTCCTGCTTCTTCCCTCCTTCCCTCCCTCCCTCCTGCCCATCCTCTCTCTCTCTCTTCAGCTCCTTCCCTCTATAGCTATTTCTTTTACTGGAGTGATTTTTGTTTTGTTTTGGTCTTTTTGAGACAGGGTCTTGCTATGCAGTTCAGTCTGGCCTTGAGCTCACTTTGTAGCACAGGCTGGACTCGAACTTGCAAGATCCTCCTGCCTCAGCCTACTGAATGCTGGGATTACAGGTGTATGCCCCTAAACCTAGCTTGTTTTGTTTTGCTTTTGGGATTTTTTACAGTACAGGGGATCAAACCCAAGGCCTCACACATGCTTGGCAAGCACGCGATCACTGAGCTACCCTGCCAGTGCAAGATTTTTAATATCACCTGTCAATGGATATAACATTAATAAGTGGCTTTTCCTGAACATGTGTCACCCTGTCACCCCCTGTTCCTGTCTTGTGTCATGGCCAGCCCTGGGCTCCATCTTCCAGCAGCCACCCAAGAAAGTGGGGGCGCCCTCTGTGCTGTCCCATTTACCCTAGGGTATCCCAAAAATGTAGTCAACTGTCTGGGGATGTAGCTCAGTGGCACAGTGCCTGCCTGGCAAGCTTGAGGTCCTGAGTTCAATTCCTGATACAAAAACAAATCCCTAAAAAACCAAACACCTGAGTTACAGAGATAAACAATACTGAAATGCTACATATAAAAGAATCAAAATGAATCCGAAGATAATTCACTGTGGGGGGAAAATCCAGGATTTGACTCAAGGCCTGGTGCCATTGTTTGTTTTGCGAGGCTGTGGCTTTGTGCAAGAGGCACAGGGTTTGCTGTTCTCTGCGGTCTGCATTCCCAGCCCGGGGTTGCACAGGGCGGTTGTGTGACACAGGCGAGCACATGTATTGGGCAACGTGAGGCTTCGCAGCATCCTGTGCGTCCTGGGCCTTGGGACTTGTTTGTCTCTTCAGTGCCTTATTCACTTTTCCCACTGGGGTCAAACCAGAGGGAGGGGCAGGCACAGCACAGGGGGCACATTCTGCTGCCCGATGGGGGCTCACAGCGGCCCTGGGCCGGGAGAAGTGAGTCCATTCTCCCTCAGGGTCCAGCCCTGCCCAGCCCCTGTGAAGCAGGGTGGGCACCTCAAGCTCTGTCCTGCTCCTGCTCTCTTTCCTACTTACAGTCCCTCGTGACCCCGGCAGGCCACTGTCCTGTCTGTCACTGAGAAGCAAACCCCATGTCATTAGGAGGCCCATCAGGCTCAAGCAGAGACAAAATATTTGGGCACTGCAAAAAGAAGAGTAAGAAATAGGATGCCCAGGAGGCTGAGGCAGGAGGATCACTGCAAGTTGGAAGACAGCCTAGGCTACAAAGCAAGTTCAAGACCAGCCTGAACTGAATAGTGAGATCCTGTCTCAGAAAAAAGAGAAAAAAAAGGAAAGAAAGTGGGCTGAGATATAGCTTAGTGGCATAAGCAAGCGTAAGGTCCTGAGTTCAATTTCCAGTACCAAAAAAAAAAAAAAAAACAACTCAAAAGAAGCAGGGTGTGGTGGTACATACCTGTAATCCCAACACTTGGGAGGCTGAAGCAAGAGGATCCTTGTGAATTTGAGACCAGCCTGGGTTACAAAGTGCGCTCAAGTCCAGTCTGAACTGCATAGCGAGACCCTGTCTCAAAAAGAAAAAAAAAAGAAAAAAGAAAAAGAAAGAAAGAGGTATGGTGGCTTGTACTTATGATCCCAGCACTCAGGAGGCTGAGGCAGGAGGATCACCTGCGAGTCTGAGGTCAGCCTGGGCTACATAAGTTCAAGAAGATCCTCACTACACAGTGAGACCCTGTCTCAAAACCAAACCAAAGCAAACCAGACTCCTTTAAGGACCAGCTGTCTTGCACACTAGAACAGGGCTAAGCTTTAACCATCTGGCTGCTGAGTGGTGATCAAGTCCAGGGGCTTTAGGAAGAGGTGGCCAGTGGGAGGGGGACCAGGAGGAGGGAAGCCTTTCATTGTATTGATAAACGCTGCAGCACCCAGCAAACTCCTGGCCTCGGGTTCCCCATGTCCCGGAAGGCTGCGCCCCCAACAGTTGGCACGGGCTTCCAGCACTAGGTTTGCAGCTGCCGGGTGCAGGGGCACACTCAGACTCTTGCCTCTGTTCTGCTTAGGAGCTTGACTACAATTATACTGACTATGGCACCTTGCCTCCTGGCACGTCCGTGGACAACTACGTGGAGAGGCTGTCCTCCGGGGACCTCTCGGCCTTGGTCATCCTGGCAGTCGTCTTCCTGGTGGGCGTGCCGGGCAACGCCCTTGTGATCTGGGTGACCGCGTTCGAGGCCCGGCGCAACATCAACGCCATCTGGTTCCTCAACCTGGCGCTGGCCGACCTCCTCTCCTGCCTGGCGCTGCCCGTCCTGTTCGTGTCCATCCTTCACTTCAGCCACTGGCACTTGGGCGATGTCGCCTGCAAAGTGCTGCCCTCGCTCATCCTGCTGAACATGTACAGCAGCATCCTGCTCCTGGCCACCATCAGTGCCGACCGCTTGGTGCTAGTTCTCAGCCCTATCTGGTGCCAGCGCTTCCGGGCCGGCGGCCTGGCCTGGGCGGCCTGCGGGGTGGCCTGGGTCCTGGCGCTGTTGCTGACCATCCCATCTTTTGTGTACCGCGGGACGCGGGAGGACTTCCCCAAGATACTCTGCGTGGTCGATTACGGCCAGGGCAGTAGCCACAAGGAAAGGGCTGTGGCCCTGGTGCGGCTGTTTGCGGGCTTCCTGTGTCCGCTGCTCACGCTCACTGTCTGCTACACCTTCCTCCTGCTTCGGACCTGGGGCCGCAAGGCCACGCGCTCAGCCAAGACCATCAAGGTGGTGGTGGCCGTGGTGAGCAGCTTCTTCATCTTCTGGCTGCCCTACCAGGTGACCGGGGTCCTGCTGGCCTGGTACTCTTCATCCTCGTCCACCTACAAGAGCACCAAGCAGCTGGACGCCCTGTGTGTCTCCATCGCCTACATCAATTGCTGTATCAACCCCATCATCTACGTGGTGGCCGGCCACGGCTTCCAGGGCCGGCTGCTCAAGTCCCTGCCCAGCCTCCTGCGCAATGTGCTGACGGAGGACACCATAAACAGGGAGACCAAGTCCTTCACCCGCTCCACAGTGGACACTGTGCCCCAGAAGAGCGAATCGGTGTGAGGGGAGGCCTCCTGGGCCACTGTGCGCTCAACCATCCCCTCTTCCTTTTGGGTCTCTCTGTCTCTCTTGGAAACAAGGTTGTGCTATGTAGCCCAGGCTGGGCTCCAATTTAGGATGATCCTCCTGCCTCAGCTTCCTATGTGCTGGGATTAGAGGGGTGCGCCGCCACACCTGAGTTTTTGCTTCCACTTCTCACTGAGCTACATTTTCAGCTCTTTTTTATATTTCTTTTTGTTTCTTCCGATCAGATTTTATTGGTATATTTTAGGCAAACATAATGACCACATTCATCATAGAGGCTTAGTTTTTAAGACAGGGTCTCATTAAGTTGCTAAGTTGCTAAGTTGCCCAGGGAGGATCTGAACTTGCAAACTTCCTGCCTCAGCCTCCCAGATCTTTCTGTTTGCCGTATTTTAACTCAGCCCTGGGGGAATGGGTGTTGTTCTGGTGGAGTTGTTCCTGCCCCTTCCCGCTTCCCAGCCTGGAGCCTCCTTTAATCAGCCTCCCTTGCTGTGGGGGGATCCAGCGTGGCTCTCAGTCCTGTACTCCTGCAAAACAGACAGAAAGCAGCATCCCCGGATTATCTGCACACAGCAGTGTGGGTGTGTGCGTGTGTGTGTGCGTGTGTCCGTGCGTGCGTGTGTGCGGGTGTGCATGAATGACAACCAAGTATAAGAGGAGCACATTAGAATACACAGGGTGCGTGTAGGTAACACCACTGTGGCTCTTTTTTTTTTTTTTTTGAGACAAGGTCTCACCATGTAGTTCAGGCTGGCTTTGAATTCACAGTGATCCTCCTGCCTCAGCCTCCTGAGTGCGAGGATGACAGGTGTGCACCACCACTCCCGGCTCCATTCTAGCTTTCAAAACATAGTTCTGTATTTATTTTTTGGAGAGCTCAGGGAAAAAGTAACTGGCATCTCAAAAGTTAGCCCTCTTTAGGACAAAGCCAGAATGCATGGACCCATCTTAGCTTTGGTGAGTTCATTTAAAGAAAAACATTAAGTTAGAATGTTACTTAATTGAGTTTTTGTTTTGATTATTTTTTTGTCTTTTTGACACAGGGTCTCGCTATGCAGTTCAGGCTGGCCTTGAGTTCACTTTGTAGCCCAGGCTGCTCTCAAACTCACAAAGATCCTCCTGCCTCAGCCTCCCGAGTGCTGGAATTACAGGCATGTGCCACCACGCCCGGCTGTTTTATTTTGGAGATGGGGTCTCACTATGTTGCCCAGGCTAGCCTTTAACTCCTAGTTTCAAAGAAGTGCGGGAGCCTTGGCTGGGCAGATATGTATCCAATATTTACTTCCCAGGAGTGAGTTAGCGAGACAATTTGAGATTTTTACTTTGATTTTTTTCTTGTGGTACTGAAATTCGAACTCATGCCCTTGCACTTGCCCTTGCCCCCCCTTTTTTGAGATTTTTACTTTGAAAATTGCTATTTTGTTTGTACTTTTGATTTTTTTGTGTGTGTACCAGGAATCAAACTTAGGACCTCCTACTTGCCAGGCAGGCGCTGTGCCGCTGTGCTAAATCCCCAGCACCTGTACTTCTGAAACAGTGGACTTTATTTGGAGGTTGTTGCAGGCTGGACACCATGGTGATAGCTCCAAGGGAGCCTGGATGTCACCCTCCGCAGAGCTGTGTGAGCCGCTCTGAGCCACAGTCTGGCCTCGCCTCCCCGCCGCAGCCGCCCTGTGGCAGCTCCCCCACCTCCCCCCCGCCTGTGACCCTGCAACTCGGTTTGGACAATTCTGTCATTCTGAGAATGTTATTCAGTGGATTCCTCTAGTAACTAACCTTCTTCTGCGTTCTTTGGAAAAGACTGCACCACGTGTGATGAGAATAAAAGAGAAAGTGGGCGCTGTGTTGCCTGTAATGTTTAATGCCGTCTGGACAGTGAGCGGGCCTGGTATACGTGCGCCCGGGAAAGGGTGCAGGCCCGTGAGCAGGGGGTGCTTTTGAACCTTCTAGTGGCACAGTGTGGCGGAGCAGGAGAGCAGGGCTGGGGTGCAGCTCCGTGGCAGAGCGCTTGCCTGGGCCACACAGATAACTCAAGTACAGGAAGGGACAGATGCAGTGGCAGTGGTGACCTGCGCCGTGGTTCCTGTGCGGTCGGAGGGTCCCTGGGGTCCTGAGGCCAGGCAGGAGGGGTTGGAAAGTGGGTTTGTTGGTTTGTTTTTTTTTTTAATTGCTGGGGGGGGAACCCAGGGTTTTGTTTGTTTCTTTCTTTGCTTTTGTTTCTTTTTGAGGCAGGGCTTCACTATCTAGCCCAGATGGCCTTGAATTTGCAGTGATCCTCCTGCCTCAGCCTCTGGAGTGCTGGAATGATGACAAGTGTGGGCTGCCATGCTCCACTAATAAATGAATTTCTTCTTTTTCTTTCTTTCTTTCTTTTCTTTTCTTTTTTTTTTTTTTTTGAGATAAGGTCTCGCTATGGAGTTCAGGCTGGCCTTGAGCTCACTTTGTAGCCCAGGCTGGTCTCGAACTCGCAACGATCCTCCTGCCTCAGCCTCCTGAGCACTGGGATTACAGGTGTGCGCCACCACGCCAGGTTTTAATACATGAATTTCTGACTTGAGATGGTCTCAGTTTCCACAGCTTTATCTCAGTGTACCCCACTGTAAGGAGAGGTACAGCTATGTGTGTTCACACAGTCACATGGATGCCGTTATTCCCACACAGTCACGCCACGTTGCCCTCTGTGACAGCGAACATGTAAACCAATAGCAATGAACTGAATCCTATTTTACTTAGTTCAGCTTATCCAAGGTATTATTTAAACATGAAATCAATGTAAAAAAATTCCTGTGCCTTCCGTCTTCCCTCCCTGCTCCTTGGGGCTGATGACTGAACCCGGGGCATCCCGCACGTGGGGCACGCTCTGCCTCTGAGCCCAGGCTCCCGACCGTTATCGTGAGACAGGGTGTCCTGCTTGCCTAGGCTGGCCTCGAACCTGCGATCCTGCTGCCCCAGTCTCCTGTGTGTCGTTCTTCTTGGGCTCTCCGTGTGGCCTCACTCAGACCTTCCGGATCTCTCTCCCACACCCATCTGAGCCCCGCGTCCTCCCTGACCTCTTCCTCCCCCGTATCCTTGTCCCCAGGACAAGCTCACTGAACTACTGTCCTTAGCAGCCCAGGCCTGGGGCCCCTCTGGGGCCTTCCTTCCTTCCACTCCTTCCATGTTTGGCCCCAGCCTTCCACCCTCTTGTACTTGGGTCCTCCTCATCCCTCCTTCCCTCTCCTGGGCCCTCAGTCTGGTTTTCCACGACCACCCCGCCCTGTCTGCCATTGTGCAGGTGCCGCCTCCTCCGGGAGGTCCTTCCCAACTTCCCCTCTGCCGCTGCACCCTCCCACCTGAGCCCCTCTTTGTCTGGTGGTATAATGGATTGAACCTAGGGCCTTCACAGTGAGCTTCATCCCCAGACCTTTTAAGATTTATTTTGAGATGAGGTCTTGCTAAGTCACCAAGTTGCCCAGGCTGAAATAGAAGCCGGGACCCTCCTGCCTCAGCCTGCCAAGTGCTGGTGTCACAGGTGTGCACTACCACGCCTTGCATGCCCACAGGCTGTCTCTGTTCTTGACCATCGCCTGGCTTTCCTGGTCTGAGGGGTGAGGGGAAGGCCGGGAGTTCCCTGCACATGTTCAGGGGCAAATCAAGGAAAAACCACATCCTCAGAGCTGACCCCTCCTTCTCCAGAGATGCTCGCGGTGGGACCCCAGTGACCGCTCAGGGCAGCCTCCACCCGGCATTGAGCTGCAAGGCCTGAAAGGGAAGTTGGCTGAGAGATGGAGCAGTTGCCAAATCTGTGGTTTGGGGAATTTGCTAGGTCAGCAGGGTCAGAAGAGGAAGTTGGGGCGGGGATAGCAGAGGATGAGTGGGTGGGTGAGGCCTCTGCCTGACCCTGTACCTCATCAGCCATCTGCTCTTTGTTTGTTTGTTTGATAGGGTCTCACTTTGTAGTCCAATCTGGATTCGAGCTCATAGAGACCCTCCTGCCTCAGCCTCCCACGTGCCAGGAGAATAGGTGTGTGCCACCAGGCCCTGCGCATCTGCTCTTCAGACCTTGGCCGGACCCTCACCCCTGAATCTCCCATGTCCCACACTGGACCAGGATCACTCTGGATGAGAATAGTTTACATTTTCCAGCAGGCAGGAAAAAAGAACAGAAAGACCACCTGACGTTAATTTTGGGCCTCTAGTTTATTTAACCCAATAGATATTTTTTTGGTAGCAGGTATCAAACTCAGGACCTTATGCTTACCAGGCAAGCGCTATGCTGCTGAGCTATATCTCTGGCCCTAACCCAGTAGATTTAAGGCAGTATCTGATCTTCAACATGTAGTTAATATTTTAAAAATTATTAAGAGTGTCTCTGTGGTAGAGTGCTTAGCCTATGTGGAGAGCCTGGGGTCCAGCATCGCATTGAAAGAGAAATTAACAAAAATTTCTTGAATGGTTTCATAAATATATAGTTTTTTCTTTGTTTTTGTACTTAGTCTCTGAAACCTGGTGTTAATTCACGGCACTTCTTGGCTGAGTGTGGCAGTGCACACCTATGATTCTAGTACTACCGGGTGTGGTGTCGCATGCCTGTAATCCCAGTACTTGGGAGGCTGAGGCAAGAGGATCATTATGAGTTTGAGACCAGCCTGGGCTACAAAGTGAGCTGAAGGCCAGCCTGAACTGCATAGCAAGACTCTGTCTCAGAAACACACACACACACACACAAAAGTCTCTACCATCTCATGATGAAATTTAATCTCACTGTGAGCTAAAAAGAGGGTGGAAAATTAATCTGACTGTGGTATTTGGAGTGGGAATTTTCAGGGTAAGTAAGGTTCAGTGTGGCTCAGGGTGAGTTCCTAATACAATGGGCTGTGGCTTCTCAAGCAGCACAGAGACCTGAGCTTGCTGTGTCACTGTGTGAAACCCAGGGTGGCCATTAGCAAGAGGGCCCTGTCTAGAGGTGGATGTAGCCCCCAAACTTTCAACCGCTCAGCCTCCACAACTGAGGGCTGAATAAACCTTCGTTCTTTATAAGTCACCCCAGTTTGTGGTATTTGGTTACAGTAACAGAAAACCCACTAAAAAGTCAGGTAGGATGGCTCACACTTATAATCCCCACTCTGGGAGGCTGAGGCAGGAGGATCACAAGTCTGAGCCCTGCCCAGTCAATTTAGCAATTTAATGAGTTGCTAAAAATAAAATCATCTCAAAAAAAATCTCAAAATAAAAAATAAAAAAGGACTTGGGAATCTGGCTCAGGCAAAGACTTTAGTAGGCTCAATCCCCACTACCTCCCCCAAGAGGAAAATCAACAGATGCTGACCCTTGCTATTCTGAACTGTGGTTTGATAGATGCTTGTTTTATGATCACTTTGTAACTTGCACATGTGTCAACCTATTAGTTCCCATGCATCAGGAATGTTTTTTGAGACAGGGTCTTGCTGTGGAGTCCAAGCTGGCCTTGCATTTACTATGTAGCCGAAGCTGGCCTGGAATTTTCGGTGATCCTCCTGCCTCTGCTTCTCAAGTGCTGAGATTAAGGCTGCACACCACCACGCCCAGCCCGACCCATCAGATATTGCATATATATTGTCCTGTATTATATTGTTCAAGAGAGGAAAGAGGCCCTGGTTCTACACCTTAGCTACTCTCCTTGCCAGGTTCTCGCTCCGTGAGGTTGAACTGAAACAGCCAAAATTCAGCCTCTTTGGGGGAGAGAAATGTAAGCTATTTTTATTTACCTTATTTTTTTTTAAACTTATCTTTTTGAGAGCATGTCTTACAATGCATTTCAGGCTGGCTTTGAGTTCACTCTGTAGCCCAGGCTGGTCTTGAACTCGCAAGGATCCTCCTGCCTCAGCCTCCTGAGTGCTGGGATTACAGGCATGCGCCACCACACCTGGATCCCCTAATCTACTTTTGATCTACAAAACTGGTAACAAAAAATGGTGCCATCACCTGCTCAGCTTGATACCCTCCTAGGATATTCTCATTCTGAGGAGGACATGGCTGGCAAGTTGGAACCCCCAGGATACCCCCAGCCTAGCAGGATCCTGTCCTTGGGCTGCCGTACACCCCAGCCCTCAGGGAAGACCTGCCCATTCCAGGGACCCCAGGAAAGCTCCGACACCAGGGTCAAACACTCGGAGGCTGCCTGTCTCGGTGGCTTCCAATTGAATCTTTCTCTGGCCAGAAAGGGGTTCCTTGAGAACCTGGGGTGGCAGATGTGGGGATGAGGGCGTTGGTCCCCATGGTGGCCACACTCTGCCAGGACAGCGATGCTCGGAGGGGACAAGAGGCATCTGGGTCACAGGGCCAGTTCCAGCTTCTTGACTGAGAAACGACTCCTCCCACTTTGTGCTTCTATTCCCTAGAGGACAGCAGGTGCATGAACGTATCCCTGAACTCCCACAGATCGAAGGGAGAAACGCAAGCACCAAGAACTGCTGAGGACAGAGGTTCTGAAGTTGGGGCTGTAGCCACTTCCTCTTGCTAGGCCTGTGCTGTGTGTGTGAGTGTATTTTAAGAATATTCCAGTCTCTGTCGCAGTTTTGGGGTTTTGTTTGTTGGTGTTTAATTTTTATTTGCTCTGAAACAAGGTGGCTCAGGCTGGCCTTGAACTCATTATGCGGCACGGTTGGCTTCAGACTTGGAGCTCCTCCTGTCTCAGTCTCCCGTGTGCTGGGATGACAGGCATAGACCACCACACCCACACTACAGGTACAAAATTGAGGCCCAGCGTGAGGAAATCCCTGTGAGCGCGGGGCAGCTTCCAGGGTCTGCACGGGGCTGAGGCCAGCACAGGCAGGGCAGTAGAAACCTGAACCAGGTCAAGACCTCCAGCCCCGAAGGCCAAACCACACATACACACTGGCTTACAGGAAGCAGACGATGTGCGGACACGGTAAGCTCTCCACCCACCTCAGCCTGTCCAGCCCTGTGGCCACCCTGTGATTTGGGAACCTGTGAGTCACAGGAAAAACTCAGGACAAGCACGTCCCGGGGCTGGTAAGAGGCCTCTCCAAGTTTTCCTGGTCGGGAAGGTTTGCAAGCGAGGGGAACATTGCTCATTTCTTGGAATCCACCAGCTCAGGCTAGGCAGAGAGACACTGGGTCCCAGGATCCTGCCTGTGGGCCTTGATGGTGTTCCTAACGGAGCTCTGGCCGAATCGAGGACCCTCTTGGAAGACAAGGTAAGGCTGGAGAAGACAGGAGGAAAGGAAGGAGAGGAGGTTTCATGATCTTGGCCTCTTTTTTTGTTTGTTTGTTTGTTTTTATTTTTGTCTTTTTGAGACAGGGTCTTGCTACGCAGTTCAGGCTGGCCTTGAGCTCACTTTGTTGCCCAGGCTGGTCTCGAACTCGCAACGATCCTCCTGCCTCAGCCTCCCGGGTGCTGGGATTACAGGTGTGCGCCACTATGCCCAGCGGCCTCTTGTTTTTGGTGCCAGGAATCAAACTCAGGACCTCGCGCTTGCCAGGCTGGTGCCTATGCCGCTGAGCTATATCCCTAACTCTTTTGTTTGTTTTTTGAGATGGGCTTGTTGTGTAGTTCAGGCTGACCTGAACTCACTATGTCACCCAGGCTGGGCTCAAACTCTCAGCAATTCTGCTGCCTCAGCCTCCTGAGTGCTGGGATTACAGGTGTGCGCCACCACACCCGGCTTCCTGCTCAGTGAGCAACCTCCTACTGCGAAAGTGGGCTTCCTGAGACCTCAGCTGATGTTCCTCTACAGTACAGAGCAGGGCACGAGCACGACTGGTGGCTGTGACTTTTTCTTTCCTTGCTGGAGATGGAACCCAGGTCCCTAAGCATGCTAGGCAAGCGCTCCACCCTGAGCCACACCTAGCCTTGTGACTCTCAGGAGTTGAATGTTCCTGTGTATCCAGCTCTAGTGTGAGTCTCACCCCCACCCCTATTGCCCCATAGAGTACCTTTGCTTGTTTTTTTTCTGTCCTTTTATCTTTTTGAGACAAGGTGACACTATGCAGTTCAGGCTGGCCTTGAGCTCACTTTGTAGCCCAGGCTGGTCTGGAATTCACAATGATCCTCCTGCCTCAGCCTCCTGAGGGCTGGAATTACAGGTGTGCGCCACCCCGCCAAGCTTTCTGTCTTTTTAAAACAGGATCTCCGTATGCAGTTCAGGCTGGCCTTGAGCTCAGTTTGTAGCCCAGATTGGTCCCGAACTTGCAATGATCCTCCTGCCTCATCCTCCTGAAGAGCTAAGACTACAGAGTTGCCGCTGTGCCTTTGGTTGTTTTTGAGTTTTCTATGAACGGAACTGTCCAGTGCAGTCTTTTGCATACCTGGGTTCCTTCTCCAACACCAGACCACAGACTCCATCCGCGTTCTGGCTGTGTTTGTCCATTCCCCAGGTGTAGACCCCCCCACCCCGTGCGAATGCACTGAGGTGCTTGGGTGAGTGTTTGGGCGTCCCTGGCCTGGATAGCTGGCGACAGGACAGCGTGTTTTCTCACTGAGCAGGAGGTGTTGGGTCACTGGTCACAGGCGAGGGGTCCCAAGCTCAGCTCCGGGGACCTCACCTAGGGTTCCCAGGGCAGGAGTTCCCGTGAGGCCAGCGAGGGGTGAGCTCAGGGTGCCGGCTGGGTGCTCTCAGGACCCAGTGGGGTCCAAGTGACAGCTCAGTTTCACTGTCTGTTTCCTCCCTGGTCTTCCACTCCCAGATAAGACAGAGCACCTACTTGTGCCCTGCACCATCCTGTCCTGGGTGCTGGGCTCCAAGCAGGCAGGCCGAGGTTCCAGAAAAGGAAATGAGGGTGAGAGGGAGAGGATTCATGTTCCAGGAACCAGGGATGGAACTGCACTCACTCCTAGGTGGTTAGGGCCCTGGCTGTTGCAGCGTAGGTGCTCAACAAATGTCTCCCATTATTTCCTTCCTTCCTTCCTTCCTTCCTTCCTTCCTTCCTTCCTTCCTTCCTTCCTTCCTTCCTTCCTTCCTCTTTCTTTCTCTCTCTCTCCCTCTCTCCTTCCTTCCTTCCTTCCTTCCATTTTTTGAGACAGGGTCTTGCTATGCAGCTGGCATCGCACTCACTATGTATCTTAGGCTAGCCTTGAACTTGAAGTGATCCTCCTGCCTCAGCCTCCTGAGTGCTAGGATGAGAGGTTGGCTTCATGCTGATCCTTACAAAACCCTCTACAGCAGGTCCTTGGGGACTCCCTGTACGGGAACTGGGGAAGCACAGAGAAGGAGATGACTCGCCAAAGGCCACACAACTCCCCGAGAGCCTGCGTTATTAAGAGCTGTGCATGTTTTACTTGAGGGGTGAAAGCAGCCAGCAAGCAGAGCGCCAGGCTTAGACCCACGAAGACGTGGACTGGCCTTCCCTGCTCGCTAGCTGGCAGGCGGGCAGTGTCCCAACTTCCTCTCAGTCCTTCCTGTTGCGCCCTCTCCAGCAGGAGCTCTGGGCAGTGGCAGGTGCAGAGCTGCAGGGCTAGAGTGCAGTGCCTGTGTCAGCGTCTGCAACTGGATCCCAGGCCCTCGCTCCTCCGAACCACACACTTCTGGCTTGGCCGGGTCTGCAGAGGGAGCCACTGTGGGGTGCTGACTCTCAGTGCAGGGTGGAACAGAGACAGCCCCGACTGCCCCTCTGGTTGGGTGGTTGCAGGGCCCAGGCCTGCTCAGGGTCATGCTGCTGCTGCTGCCGGCACTGGGGGCAAGGACGCTCCAGCACGTGGGGCTCGTAGTTTGACGTCAGCTCTTTTTTGTTTTTGCTGGGATGGGGATGGAACCCAGGGACGCTTTGTCACTGAGCTACGCCCTTAGCCCTTTTTCTTTTTTATTTTGAGACAAGGCCTTGAGTTCTTGCCCATCCTCCTGCCTCAGCCTCCCAAGTAGCTGGGATTATAGGTGTGCTCCACCACACGTGGCTGGAAACTCAACTGCCTTCTGCTTACCTGAGTGATCTTAGGTAAGTTACCAATCTCTGTACCTTAGCTCGCTCATTTGCACAATGGGTTTAGCAAAATAGTATCAAAATCATGGGTATCATGGTACCGTGTGTAAAGCTGCTTGGAAGCCGGGCATGGTGGTGCACCCCTGTCATCTCAGCACTCGGGAGGCTGAGGCAGGAGGATCGTTTTGAGTTCAAGACCAGCCTGGGCTACAGAGTGAGCTCAAGGACAGCCTGAACTGCATAGTGAGACCCTGTCTCAAAAAGCCAAATAAAATAAATAAATAAGTAAATAAAATAAAAATAAACCCCTAAATAAATAAAGAAATAAATAAAATAAAGCTGCCTGGAGCAATACCTGGTAGGTGACTCCAAAATGCTCTATAAACAGCAGCTTCTGTGCCTGCAGTTCCAGCACTTGGCAGCCTGAGGCAGAACGATTGCCTTGAATTTGAGACCAGCATGGGCTACACAGTGAGTTCAAGGCCAGCCTGGATGACATAGTGAGACCCTGCCTCAAAAACAAAAACTGCCAGGGATATAGCTCAGTGGCATAAGTGCCTGCCTGGCAAGAACCTGAATTTGATTCTGGATACCAAAAAGAAAAGAAAAAAAGCAAATAAAGATATATGGATGAAGAAGAACCAAGGCAGATACTTTCATTGTGGATGCATATTAATGTTTTCCCCTCTTGGTGCACATTTGGATTCTAATATTTACTTATTTTATTTTATTATGTTATAATTTTTTTTTTGTATCAGGAATCAAACTAATGACTTCACACTTGCCAGGCAGATGCTGTGCCACTGAGCTAAATATCTGGCCCCATACTTTGTAATTTTTTTTTTTTTTTTTGGATTTTTGAGACAGGATCTCACTATGCAGTTCAGGCTGGCCTTGAGCTCAGGTTGTAGCCCATGCTGTCTCGAACTTGTAATGATCCTCCTGCCTCAGCCTTCCAAGTGCTGGGATGACAGATACGTGCCACCACACCCTGAAATACCTTGTAATTTTTTTTTTATTGTATATACCTTGTAATTTTTAAGACAGGCTCTTGCTACAATGCCCAAGGTGGCCATGAACTCCTAGGCCCTAGCGATTCTCCTGCCTCAGCCTCCTGATAGGTTGCGACTCCAATATTTTAAACTCTAGAATTTCAGGTTCTAACAGGTGGATGTTCTATGTTTCAGAATACTCTAGAATATCAGTAGAGCTGGGGATGTGGCTCAGTGGTAGAGTTCTTGCCTTACATAGAATATCACTGTCCAACAAGGTAGCCACTAACCATAGACAGCTTTTTTTATTTTCCAGGACTGGGGATGGAATACAGGGCCTTTGCACTGCAGTACATTCAGCCTCTATAGATTTTTGTTTTTCAAGGCAAGGTTGCATTCTGTAGTTCAAGCTGGTCTTGAAATCACTATGTAGCCCAGGTTGTCCTGGAACTCCTGGTGAGCCTCCTGCTTCAGCCTCCTGTCTGTTTTCTTTTTTCTTTTTTTCTTTTTTTGGTGGTACCAGGGATTGAACTCAGGATCTTGTGCTTGCCAGGCAGGCGCTTATTCCACTGACCTATATCCCCAGCCCTGTTTTTTGTCTTTTTGAGACAGGGTCTAGCTACGTAGTCCATGCTGGCCTTGAACTCACTATGTAGCCCATGCTGGTCTCAAATTCAAGCAATGCTTCTGCCTCAGCCTGCCAAGTGCTGGAACTGCAGGCACAGAAGCTGCTGTTCATAGTGCATTTTGGAGTAACCTACCAGGTATTGCTCCAGGCAGCTTTATTTTATTTATTTCTTTAGGGTTTTTTTTTTTAATTTAAAAAGAATTTTTTGTTGTTGTTGTTTTTTTGTCTTTTTGAGACGGTCTCACTAGGCTGGCCTTGAGCTCATTTTGTAGCCCAGGCTGGCCTCGAACTCACAGTGATCCTCCTGCCTCAGCCTCCTGAGTGCTGGGATTACAGGCATGCACCACCATGCCTGGCTCTATACATTTTCTGAGGCCAGGTCTTGCTAAATCACTTTGCCCAGGCTGGGCATGAGTTTTAGTCCTCCTGCCTCAGCTTCCTGAGGACCTGGGTTTACAGGCATGCACTCCCACACTTGGTTTATGAATAGCTATGCACATCATGTAGAACTGAAATTCAGTTTCTCACCTGCACCGGCTGCATTTTGAATGCTCAGTACCTGTGAGGGCTGGAGGCTCACACACCTGATAGCCCGGGTACAGGACACGGCTCCCACCATAGAAACGTGCCATGGACATGCTGTTCTGGAATGCAGGTGATAACTGGCCAGGGTCCTCATAGTTTAGTGGGGGGACTTGTTGGTACTGCGAATTGAACTCGGGACCCTGCGCTTGCCAGGCAGGCACTTGCACCGCTGAGCTATATGGTGGGCATAGTTTAGTGTTTTGTTTTTTGAGACAGGCTCTGGCTACACAGTTCAGGCTGGCTTTGAACTCATTATAGCCCAGGTTGGCCTCAAGCTCACAGTGATCCTTCTGCCTCAGCCTCCCAAGTGCTGGGACGACAGACATGTGCCACCACACCTGGCAATACTTAAGTTTCTAAGGTGCACGTGGGCTGCACTTTCTTCAGACCGCGTTCCCAGGCCCATGGTTTCTTCATGCCGCTCCTCTCCTTTGCAGGCACCTGGGCCCCAGATGGAAAACAACTCTCTCAGCTACGAGTCCGAGTACGGGGATTATGTGGACCTTCCAGACATGCCTGTGGACTGTGTAGGCGGCGCCTGCCTGGCTCACGACGCCTTCCATGTGGCCCCACTGCTGATCTATGCTGCCATCTTCCTGGTGGGGGTGCCGGGCAACATCATGGTGGCCTGGGTGTCAGGGAAGTGGGCCGGCTGCAGGGTCAGGGCCACCTGGTTCCTGCACCTGGCAGTGGCTGACTTGCTGTGCTGTCTGTCAGGGCTGCTCCTGGCAGTGCCCCTGGCACGCCGGGGTCACTGGCCCTTTGGGGCGCTGGGCTGTCGCCTGCTGCCCGCAGCTGTTCTGCTGTCCATGTTTGCCCGGGTGCTGCTGCTGGCGGCTCTCAGCGCAGACCTCTGTCTGCTGGTGATCGGCTGTGCTGGCTGGGCCGGTGTGCCACGGGCTCGCAGGGCGCAGGTGGCCCGGGGAGCGGCTTGGGCAGTGGCCCTGCTGCTCACGGTGCCTTCAGTCCTGCACCGCCGCCTGCACCAGGAGCACTTCCCGGCCTGGCTGGAATGCGTCGTGGACTACGGCGGCTCGGCCACCGTGGAGGGTGCGGTGACTGCCATGCGGTTCATCTGTGGTTTCCTGGGGCCGCTGGTGCTGGTGGTCGGCTGCCACGGTGTCCTGCTGCGCCGGGCGGCCCCACGTCACTGGCCGCTGGGCACGGCAGTCGTGGTGGCCTTCTTTGTGTGCTGGGCTCCCTACCACCTGCTGGGGCTGGTGCTGGCTGCAGCCGCTCCCCACTCGGTGCTCCTGGCCCGGGCCCTGCGTGCTGAGCCCTGGGTTGTGGGCCTGGCCCTTGCTCACAGTTGCCTCAACCCCTTCCTCTTCCTGTATTTCGGGCGGGCTCGACTCCGCCAGTCGCTGCCAGCTGCGTGTCACTGGGCCCTGCGAGACTCCCAGGAGCAAGAGGTCAGCATGATCAGAAAGATGTCCACTAGCCAGGAGCTGGTGCTGGAGATGGAGGTGTAGACAAGGAAGACGCTGGCTGGTCATCTTCTAGTGCATCTCACACAGATGGCTTCAGGTAGAGCTGGATCCAGGGGCTCACTGATGTCTTCATTTCATTCATTCATTCATTCATTCAGTCAATCAACAAACATTCCTTATGTGCTTGTGGTGTGCAAGGCCCTGATAGAGGCACTGCAGTACAGCACTGAGCAGAACAGACACAGGTGCTGACATTCTGCTGGAGAAAAATGGACAAGTAACATGGACAGAATGCGGACTAAGTCCAGAGTGATCAGTGCTGCAATTCCTGAAGCAGACAAAGAGGTGTGGGTGTGGCAGAGTAAGTCAACCTCACAACGACCTCAAAGGAAGTAAAAATGGAGCCAAAATCTGAAGCAGAGAGAGAGGAGTCACATTTACATCTGTGGCAAAGTTGTTCCAAGCAGCAGGAATAGTGTGTGCAAAGGCCCTGGGGCAGGCTGGGTGTAGCCCTGGCATAAAGCTCTTGCCTAGTGTGTCCTCTGAAACACTAGAGACAAACTTATACTCAAACATTGTATGCTGTTTATCTGAAACTTAAATTTACTGAGCAGTCTGTGTTTTTTTTTTTTCTAAATTAGGCAACCCAATTTTGAGCAAAGTACATCAATTGATCTGCCTTAAATTTTTCTTTTTTGTCTTTTTGAAACAGGGTCTTGTTATGTGGTTCAGGCTGGCCTTGAGTTCACTTTGTAGCCCAGGCTGGTCTTGAAACTGCAATGATCCTCCTGCCTCAGCCTCCCAAGTGCTAGGATTACGGGCAAGTGCCACCACGCCTGACTCTCTGTTTTAAATTTTAATGAGGTCCTGTGCTTGCTGGAGGAGACCACATTGTGGTGGGGGAGGGGAGGAGCCCAGCAAGGAGCCTATTTTAAAAGTCTAAGCAGGAGGTGAGCATGAGTCAGACCAGGGTAACAGAGCAGAGGAGACTAGAGACTGATGGGAAGGAAAGGAACTTCCAAAGCCTTGGGCTCAGCATTCAAGGCTCTCCTGCCACAGTCCACGCATTCATCTCTGGCCCTCAGACCCTCCTCAGACAGAGCAGTGGCCCCCATGATGTCTGCATGATAGCCCTGGAACCTGTGAGGACAGGGCCTTCCCTGGCCAAGGGGCTTTGCAGATGCGACTAAGTTGGGGATCTTGAGGTGGTTGTGGCCCTGGATCAGTCAGCTGGGCTGGATGTCGGCACAGTGGTCCTCGGGAGAGGTCAGCAGCGGCAGATGTGATCAGAGTGCCATGAAGAGGCTACCTGCTGAGAGCGCAGGTGGCCTCCAGGAGAAAGCTGGGAAGTGGATTCTCCCTGGAGTCTCCCAGAGGGACCCAGCCCTGCTGCTGCCTGGACTTCAGACTTGAGATCGGAACACTTTAGGAGAACATGTTGTACTTTTTGTTATGTTTTGGATTTTCCTGAGATGAAATCCCACGATGTAGTTCAGAGTGGTTTGGAAATCACTATGTGGTCCAGGTTGGCCTCAAACTCACAGCAAGCCTCCCGCCTCGGCCTACCAAATGCTGGGACTACAGGCGCGCGCCGCCAGGCCTGGCTCTAGCAGTCACGTTTAAGTTACTATTGCAGCATATTTGGCTGCTAACGGAAAGAAAGGTTTGTTTGGATCATGGTGTAGGAAGTTAGAAGTCCCAACAGCACAGGGAAGGCTTCGTGAGGGTCCTATGGCTGGGAGAGAGAAAGCCAGGTGCCGGCATGTGCAGGAGCAGCTCCTTACATCCCAGACCAAAGACCTGGGTGGGGCCAGGCTTGTTGCTTTTACCACAAACGGCCAGTGAGAACTAAGTGCCTGTCCCCAGTGCCCTAAAGACCTCTCACTTGGCCCCACCCCTTAAAGGTCCCACAGCCCCAGGGCTAAGCTCCAGTTACATGAACCTTGGACGTCAGGACACGGTGAAGTCATCCTCAAACCATCTGAAGCTAATTCTCACAACAACCCACAGAAAAGGTGCAACGCTTCATTTCATAAGCTGCGCCCCGTGAGGGGAGCTTACCTTCCCAAGATCACACAGCAAGGAAAATAGAAAACTGGAATTTGATCTGAATTCTACTTGACTCCAATGTTTAGGCTGAAGAGCAAATCACCAAAATTTTCCTTCAGGGTTTCACTCAAGCGATGCCTATGCCAGGGAGCCCTCCCTGATTTCCTTTTTTTTTTCCTTCTTGTCTTTTGAGACAGGGTCTCACTACGCAGTTCAGGCTGGCTTTGAGCTCACTTCGTATCCCAGGCTGGTCATGAACTCACAGTGATCCTCCTGCCTCAGCCTCCTGAGTGCTGGGATTACAGGTGTGCGCTACCATCCCCAGCTAATTAGCCTTTAAAAAAGAATTTTTTTGGAGGGGGTACGTGGAATCAAACTTAGAACTTTACGTTTGTTTTGTCAGGCAGGTGCTGTGCTGCTGAGCTATCTCCTCAGCCCAAGAATAAATTTCACGGGTGCTTCCAAATGTATTTCTGTGCAATTTTATATAAAATTCCCTTGATCATTAAAACATAATCTTTTTGTTTATTGTAACTTTCCCTTGATTGTAAACTTTCTGACATTTCAGTTTTTTGTTTGTTTTTCGGACTGAACCCAGGGCCTTCACACGGAGGGACATTACTTCATCAACCCTTTTTGTTTTGTCCTTTAAGATTTTAAGGCAGGGTTTTGCTGCATTGCCGAATTGCCCAGGTTGGGCTTGAAATTTCAGTCATTCTGCCTCAGCCTTCTAGAGAGCTGAGATCACAGGCTTGTGCCACCACACCCAACTTTCTTTTTAATCATTGCAATTTTGGTTTCCTTGGATTTTCAAAGAGCCACGTCTTAATGATTTTTCTTAGAATTAGTCTCAAATATGCTAGTCATGCTACCCTTGATAGCTTGACCGCTTGATTTCCTATTTCCTCCCTCTTTTTTTTTTTTTTTTAAATGTAGTTCTTTTTTTCTTTTTGGTTTGAGACAGTCTCACCATATAGTCCAGGCTGATCTGAAACTCACTAGAGTGCAGGCTGACCTCAAACTCATGAAGATCTTTTGGCCTCAGCCTCCATGGTGTGGGACCCCACCTAGATCTAAAAAAATTATATTTCTCGAGCAGGATCCTCGAGAAATTTTGGGAAAGATTAAGTGGAATGTTTAGTTCATCTCTTGTTTTGATAATGTGTCAAGTGGCTTCTGTGTGTTTGAGTTCTTCTCTTGTCTGGTAATATTCAGCTTCTTATTTAGTTTGCTTTATAACTTTTTTTGTTTCTTTGTTTACTTTTTTTGAGACAGGGTCTCACTATGTAGTTCAGGCTGGAGCTCACTTTGTAAACCAGGCTGGTCTAGAACGCACTACTGTAGCTTCAGCCTCCCAGATGCTTGGATGGAAGGTGTGCGCCACCAGGGCAAGCACTCGCTTTTTTTTTTGGCGGTACTGGGGATCGAACTGAGGATTCAGCGATTGCTAGGCAGGCACTTATTCCACTGAACTATATTCCCAGCCCTCACTTTACATCTTGAATGGCTCCAAAACCCTCAGACATGGGCTCAGAGGTGGGTTCCGGGCTAGTGATTGCCCGGTGGGGGCCGCCAAAGCTGACTTGGGGCTGGAAGCTGGGCCTGGTTAGAGACGGTCGCCAGGGGCTTGTGTTGCTTGTCTTCCCTGGCCCCTCCCCTTCATAGCTCCTCCCCCCTAAGTACCTCCCATCTCTCTGTGCTTCCTGGTCACAGCGCTGAGAGCCGTTTTTTATCTGCCAGGCTCTTCCACCACGCCTTCCAGTTTGGTGCTGGCTGCTATAGACTGAGAAATGGTGCCGAATAAAGCTTCTGCGCCTTGAAGTTGTGGGTGTGGGGTTCGGTGTCCCAGTGCCTGCCCACGAAGTGACGAAGACACCAAGTTTCTCCCCACTTGATGTCCAGTGCACATCGTAAATTTAATACAAGTTGAGCATCCCCAGTGTTAAATCCAAAATCCGAAATGCCCCCAAGTCCAAAACGTTTTGAGGGCTGACAAAAGAGCATAAGTGGGAAACTCCATATCTGACCTTTTCTGATGGGTCACAGGCAAAATGTACATGCACTTAAAATACTATTGTGTAAACTGGGTGTGGTGGTGTGCATGTGTAATCTCAGCACTCAGAAAGGAGGATGAGGGGGGAGGATCTCCATGAGTTGGAAGGTACATGGTAAGTTCAAGGCTAGCCTGAACTACATAGTCCACCTTAAAAAAAAAAGAAAAAACCAAACACCCCCTCCCCCGCCCCCCGCCAAAAAGTTGTGTAAATACCTTCTGGCCACGTGTAGAAGGTGCACATGGACCTAAGTGAATTTTTGTCTACCCAAATACTGCTAAATCTGAAATTGGAACCACTTCCGGTCCCAAACATCTTGAGAAGGGATGACCCATCTGTGTGCCGAAAAGAGTCCTGGCCGGGTGTGTTGGCACACGCCTATAATCCCAGCATTTGGGAGGCTGGAGCAGGAGGATCACAGTGAGTTTGAGGGCAGCTTGGGCTACATAGTGACTCAAGGGTAACCTGAACTACACAGCGGGACCCCTGTGTCAAAACAAAAATAAAGCACCCAAAATGCAAAGTCTTCCTCAACACCGCTCCTTCTCTCACAGCTGAGCCCTCGAGTTCTGCCTCCCAAAGGCCTGTTCCCCACTTCTCCGCGTGGCCAGCCAGCTGCCCTGGGGCCTCCACGCAGCGACCTTCCCTGACCCCCTTTCTCTTCCTGGTCCTCTACAGATCCGCCAGAGCCAGAGGATCCTGCTCGCGTTTCAGGCAGCTCCGTCTCCCTCCTGCCCCTTCTCTGCCAGCCTGCACGAGGGCTCCTGCCCCTCGCAGATGATAGCGTGGCCTGGCACCTTCCTGACGTCCCTCCTTGAGCCCACACCGTGTGTCATATCACCTTGTGCGCCTGCAGTTTCCTCTTCCTAGAATGCTACCTCTCCAGGTGTCCCCAGGGGTCACTTTTTTTTCAGCTGTCTGCTCAAATGCCACCGCTCCATACTGAGGATTGAATGTAGGGCCTCTACACTGACTACAAAGCTATCCCTTTAAAAATTTTTAAATTTTGAGACAAGGTCTTACTTAAATTGCCTAGGCTGAGCTCAAAATTGGAATCTTCCTGCCTCAGGCTCCAAGAGTGATGGGATTACAGATGTGTAAGCCTGGCACACGTAGGACTACAGAAGACTCACTTTTCTCATTCATTTAGTCATTCAGCAAACACTTGCTGACCATCCACTCCTCCACGGGCTCTGTGGGAGCCGGGGAATCCAAGAACCCCGGATACAGAAATGGGCCCGGCAATGGGTGCTGGGGTACTGAGTTTGATCGGAGTAATTACTGCTTTAATAATGATTGCGCTCCCTCTCTTGGTTAAAACGCCCGCGTCGCGCGATCCTGGTAGGTGAGCTTGGGAACAAGAGCCAGGACCGCAATGCCTCCTCCAGACCTCTAGTAGGCGCAGTTAGGCGCAGGCGCATTTTGGTCTTGCGGTGTGCGCAGGCGCAGGCCTGGCTTCGCGTGCCTGAGGGGGCGCTTGGGACCGGAAGTTGATGCCCCCGCGCCTGTGGGTGAGGTGAGGGGTGGGGTGGGATGGGGTGGGCCATTCTGTGGTAGCTGCGGCGAGAGTGGGGCCGGGATTCCGTGTCTGGTGGCCTAGGAGCGGCCGCCGAGAAGGGAGCCTAAGACGAGAAACTGGGAGGTAGCAAAGGGCCAGAGGGAGCCGACGGAGAGAAGCCTGCGGTGCCCTGGCAGAGTCCGAGACGGCCCTGGAGGAAACTCCGGGAAGCTGAGGACCCGAGAGGCGGGAGACGGAGGGCAGAGGGAGAGCTAGGGAGACGGGGCAGCGGGGCTGGTGGGCACGGTTCCTCCAGTGCTCGGGAGGCTGAGGCAAGAGGATCCCAAGCTTGAGTCCAGCCTGGGCTACTTGGCGATTTAGTGAGACCCGGTGTCGAAATAAAACAGACGGGGGTGGGTGGTAGCAAGGGCCCTGGGTTCCGACGCAGTACCACAAAACACAAAACAAATCTAGAGAGACGGAGGGCAGGAGGTCTACGGGTGCCCGAGGGAGGCTCACGGGAGCCGCATGGTCCCGCCAGAGCTTGGGCGATGGAAAGGTAGAACGTCACCGCGGGTGATGGGGCGAGCTGTGGAAAGGTGGAGAGGGGACTGGGGGGAACGTGATTAAAACTGGAGCGGATAAGGCAGGCGTGGTGGCGCACGCTTCTAGTCCCAGCCCTCGGGAGGCTGAGGCAGGAGGATCATTGCGAGTTCGAGGCCAGCCTTAACTGCATAGCAAGACCCACTCTCAAAAAGACAAAAAAAAAAAAAAAAAAAGGGTTGGAGCTGGGTGTTGTACATGCCTGTACTCCCAGCACTTGTGAAGCTGAGGCAGGAGGATCACCAAGAATTTGAGGCCAGCCTGGAGTACATAATGGTTCAAGGCCAACCTGAACTACATAGTGAAACCTTGTCTCAAAAAAACCCAAAAAACCAAAAAACAAAAACTACAAAAGAGGACTGAGAAGCCCTGGTTCAATCTCCAGTACCACCAAAAAAGAAAATTCTTGCTGGGTGTGGTTGTGCATAATCCCAGCACTTATTCACATGAATTTGAGACCAGCTAGGACCAAATAGGGAGACAGTTTCAAAACAAAAATCTGGCTGGGTGTGGTGGCTCATGCCTGTAATCCCAGCGCTCGGGAGGCAGAGGCAAGAGGATCATTATAAGTTCGAGACCAGCCTGGGCTACAAAGTGAGCTGAAGGCCAGTCTGAACTGCACTGCGAGACCCTCTCTAAAAAAAAAAACAACAAAAAAACCCCCCAAAAAACCAAAAATCTGATAAATTTACCTCCAGAAAATTGCATATATAAAGTATGCTCTTTTTTTTTCCATTTTTTTGTCTTTGAGACAGGGTCTCTGCAGTTTAGGCTGGCCTTCAACTCTGTAACCCACGCTGGCCTTGAACTCACAGCAGTCCTCTTGCCTCTGCCTCCTGAGTGCTGGGATTACATGTGAATTACAGGTGTAGGCCACCATGCCTGGTTTAATATGCTCTTTTATTTTTCCACTTTTTTTTTTGTTTTTTGATACAGTGTCTTGCTGTATAGTTCGGGCTGCCCTTGAACTCACTGTAGGCCAGTTTGACCTCAAACTCATGGCAGCCCTGCCTCAGCCTCCCAAGTGCTGGGATTACAGTCATATGTTACCACAACTGGCATTTATGCTCCTTACCAGGTAGGGATTTTTCATCTGAGAATCAAGAACTCAGCTTTAAGCAAAAAGCCTTTGTTTTGTGGAGCCAAGACGCGAAGAGTTGAAGTTGTGACCATTAAGTATCACCAAGCTTCTGCTGCAGCCATCCTCCATCATGGCACGGTGCCCACCCATGCATATGTCGTGTCCCTCATTGTGCCCAATACACAGGGTTTCTCTGGGGTAGATTTCTGAGAAAGACCAAAATTTTCCAGAGTTACTACTACAAAGGGCGCCAGGTTTATAGGAAACTTGCCTAGCTGCAATAGAACCTTTCCCTCCTACTAACCAGGTGGGAATTTCAGAGATGAGCCCTGATTGGCCCTGACTGGGTCACGTGTCCACTTCCCAGACCAATTACTGATTAAGGGAAAAGTAGAGTCCTGTGATTGGTCAGGCCTTTGTCACTGCCCCTCTGGTACATGTTCTCTGACTCAGGCCAGCAGGACCATGTGGAGTTGAAGCAACGGGTACTGTTAATAAGAAGGGCCTGGGGAATATACTAGACAGGCAGAAACAATGCAGGTGTCACACTAATATAAAGTTTTCCCTGTACCTCAAGGGCTTCTAGTGTCCTGAAATCGCAGACCTCTGTCACTCTTCACAGTATCACACCCCTTATGTTAGCTGCCTGTCACAGTTTATATCTAGGTGGGCCTGAAAGCTTCGTGTGCTCATGGGTAGGGCTTTTGAAAGGTTCCTGGATCCTGAGGGCCAGGGCTGCCTTGCTGTTAGGAGGAGGGTCCTGGTTAGGGGCAGTTGCAGGGGGCGCGGCCTGGGAGGTTGTATCCCCGTGGCTTCTCTCCTCTGGCTTGGCCAGGAGTAACCCCTGTTCTTCCTTCTGGTCTCAGCTCAAGGGACCTTTCTTTGGGCATCCTACCCCGCTTCCCAAGCACGGGCAGGTGCTGGGCTTACTTGAGCACAGTGTCAGTCGCTGTGGTGCTGCAGTGGGGGATGTGTGGGGACCTGTGTCTTGTGTGCCTGCAGCTGTCTGTGGGTGTGCAGGTGGTCTTACTGTCCTTTTACTGGTCTAGTGCTTGAGAAATGGGTGTGTGGTAAACGTTCCTGAAAATGAACGGTTGCCTTCTGTCTTCTTCCCTAGGCATCTGGGGCCTGAAAGCCTGGGGTGAACTCGTGTCCCTCCTGGAGGTTGCTGCTGGAGTCCTGAGTGCCAGAGTCATACAAGCTGAACCAGGCCCACCCAGACACCTGCTGTCGTGTGGTGATCGCTTCCAGGAAAGGAGAAAAATCAGCTCTTTGAAGAGAGTGCATCCTTTTTTCAGGGCTGACCTGTTACTGCTGCACACAGGCATGGATGAAAGAATCAGGTCCAGGTGATCAGAACTGAGGCCTGCTTGTGACGTAGGTCACGTCATGGCTCCTCCCAGGACCAGGGAGGGTAGGGGTCACCAAGACCACCGCCGGGTTCCCAGCAAGGAAGAGGCCTTGGAGAAGTGGGACTGGGACTGTGCAGAGACGCGGCGCCTCTTTGAGGACGCCTTCTTCCGTGACGAGGATTACATCCGTCAGGGCTCTGAGGACTGCCACAAGTTCTGGGCCTTCTTTGAACGCCTACAGCAATTCCAGAATCTCAAGACCTCGAGGAAGGAGGAGACAGACCCTGGACAGCCCAAACACTGCATCCCAGCCCTGGCTGACCTGCCTCACACTTATGATCCCCGCTACCGCATCAACCTCTCCATCCTTGGCCCAGACATGCGGGATATGAGGGGGCTGGGCAGTCGGCTGCCCCAGAAACGAGTGTCTGAGTTCCGCAGGGCCCTGCTGCACTACCTGGACTTTGGCCAGAAGCAAGCTTTTGGGCGGCTGGCCAAGCTGCAACGGGAGCGGGCAGCCCTGCCCATCGCCCAGTATGGGAACTGCATCCTACAGACGCTGAAGCAGCACCAGGTGGTGGTGGTGGCTGGGGACACAGGCTGTGGCAAGTCCACCCAGGTGCCCCAGTACTTGCTGTCTGCTGGCTTCAGCCACGTGGCCTGCACACAGCCCCGGAGGATCGCCTGCATCTCTCTGGCCAAGCGTGTTGGCTTCGAGAGCCTCAGTCAGTATGGATCCCAGGTGAGGGGGAAGTGTCAGGGTCCTGGTTGCTCCAGGGTGACTTCGGGGAGTAAGTATGTTGTGCACATGGCAGTATCAGTAAAACTAAGCTGCTGTCCTTTGACCTGGAGATGATAATTCTAGAGCTTTAGCTACAGATTGGCTAGTATGTGGTCCAAAGGTGCTAATTACCTAGTACAGCACTCTTAACAGCAAAAACTAAGGAACATTATTTTTCTGAGCAGGCCTTTAAAAAATTTGTTTTTAAAATTAATTAATTAATTTTTGGCTTTTTTTGAGAAAGGGTCTCATTGTGTAGTCCAGGCAGGCTGGTCTCAAGCTTGCTTTGTAGCCAAGGTGGCCTCTAACCTGTGGCAGTCCTCCTGCCTCAGCTTCCTGAGTGCTGGGATTACAGATGTGTGGCAGTATGCTTGGCTAAACTTTGCCTACTTGAAGGTCCTGAGTAAGTTCTCCAATACTTTTTCAAAATAATTTTTACATTTAGAACTACAGTTCATCTGAAATTGAGTGTGCATGGTATGAGGTAGGAGTTATGATATATTTATTCCCTTTGAGTACTTTTTTTTTGTCCTTTTGAGGCAGGGTCTTGCTATGCAGCTCAGGCTGGCCTTGAGCTCACTTTGTAGCCCAGGCTGGTCTCGAGTTCACAACGATCCTCCTGCCTCAGCCTCAGGAGTGCTGGGATTACAGGTGTGCGCCACCACATCCGGCCTGAGTGCTGTTTTTAGCTGTGTTATCTTGAATGATGACCTCAGTTTCCCCATCTCTGAAGTAAGGATAACAGTTCTTGGAACAGTGGCAGTGATGAGGGCTGGTGTACAGCATATCGGGTGGGTCCTGCTCTTAGTAAAGACCGAAAGGAAGATAATTACTACTATGACAGTTAATAACGTTATACACCAGGCAGTGCCTCTGACACTTCATGTAAGTTATCACATATAATTCTCGTAGCACCTAGGAGAGGACTGACATCTCTAAGGGGTGGCATTGTTTGCTCACAGACAGTGGCAGTAAGTGCCAGCACTGGGCTTTAAATCGATGCCTGCTGGGCTCCAGTGTCTGACGCGTCAGCCTGGCATGGACCCAGCTTTCCATGTCGGCCTGGGTGGGGGTCCAACAGCCTGGCCCAGGGTCCCCTCCAGACCCCAACACCTTTCTCCCCACCCCCACCTCAGGTCGGCTACCAGATCCGCTTCGAAAGCACGCGCTCGGCAGCCACCAAGATCGTGTTCCTGACCGTGGGGCTGCTCCTGCGGCAGATCCAGCGTGAGCCCAGCCTGCCCCAGTACAAGGTCCTGATCGTGGATGAGGTCCACGAGCGGCAGCTGCACAGCGACTTCCTCCTGGGAGTCCTGCAGCGCCTGCTGCCCACAAGGCCTGACCTCAAGGTGGTCCTCATGTCAGCCACCATCAACATTGCGCTCTTCTCCAGCTACTTTGGCAACGCACCTGTGGTGCAGGTGCCCGGGCGGCTCTTCCCCATCACGGTCAGTGTCCCCAGCGTGGCCCCCCACCCCCGAGGTGTGCTTGTGGCCGCTGCTTCCCTTATGCGTGTTACCACACGTAATTCTTGTAGCACTTAGGAGAGGACAGACATCTCTAAGGGGTGGCATTCTTTGCCCAGTTAAGGACATTCTTTCTTTTTAAGGGTGCTGCTTGAAAAATCTTTTTTTTGGGGGGGGAATCTTTTGAACATTTACATTAGCACATAGAGCACTAAGTTAAAGCTGCAGCTGCAGCTCTGTAACAGCTACTAACTGCTGTAAACAGAGATCCCAAAATATAAAGGCCCAAATACGATAGACGCTTACTTCTCTTTTATAAAAATCTGATGACCAGGAGAGGTAGTGCATGCTTGTAATCTCAGCACTCCAGAGGCTGAGGCAGGAAGGTTGCTATGAGTTCAAGGCCAGCTTGGGCTATATAGTGAGACCCTGTCTCAAAAAAGCCAGGAAAACAAAAACAGAATCTGCTGTGCCAGGCTGGTAGTCCGCTCTGCTCCTGTGGTCACCCAGGGGCCCAGCACCTCCATTTCTCTTCCACCTCCGCGGGCAGCGTTTCTCACTGCAGTACTGACACTCGTGCCGGGTCCCTCCTGGGGCGGGGGTGTGCTGCTGTCTGGCTGTTCAGCAGCATCCCTGGCCCCTAACATTAGATGCCACTAGCATTGTCCCTCCGCACTTAACGACAGCCCGGAGTGTTTCCAGGCACGGCCACATCTCCCCGCTGGCAAAGCTGCTCCAGCGAGAAGCCCGTGCCCAGGGAGTTGTCCTTGTTGTGCAGTCTCGGCCTGCAGGAAGGGCTCCATTGTCGCTGTGGTTCTGGTTTGGGCTCGTGGATGGATCTTAGAAGCGGCTATGAAAAAAGCGTGAGACCATTTTCAGGGCTTTCATCAGGGTTCCACTGCTTAGAAATTCTTTTTGCTGGTGGCAGTGATCATACTGTAAAACCAAGAGAATGCTCGAACCATAAGTGTACAATTTAATTAATTTTCATAGATTAAATACATCTTCATAGCTGGCATCGACATCTTTAAAATCAGCCATTGGCAGCACTCCAGAAGCCTGGCTGCTTTGTCCCTTTGTCTTGTCCCCTGCGTCCTGTGTCTGCCCCTGCCCACCACGGTCCCCACGCTGCTGCCGGAGTAATGGGTGGGGCCTGCCCGGGCTGTCTCATCACAGGTCATTTACCAGCCGCAGGAGGCTGAGCAGACAGCCTCCAAGTCCGAAAAGCTGGACCCACGACCTTTCCTGAGGGTGCTGGAGGCCATCGACAATAAATACCCGGCCGAGGAGCGTGGGGACCTCCTTGTCTTCCTCAGCGGCATGGCGGAGATCGGAGCCGTGCTGGAGGCCGCCCAGACCTACGCCAGCCACACGCAGCGCTGGGTGGTGTTGCCGCTGCACAGCGCGCTCTCCGTGGCTGACCAGGACAAGGTATCCTGAGAAGCCAGCACCAGGGTGGAGGAGCCTCTGTCAGCCAGGAGGTGGGAAGGCCAGGGCAGCTCCGTAGGACCAGGGCAATTCACAGATGCAGAGTTGCGCAGCCACCGCGTGGCCCTAAAGACCCAGTGTGGTGTCTGGGCTTTGTTCCGAGAGCACTGGGGAGCCATGGGAGGGATGGATCTGAGGTTATGAGACCAGAGGCTGGAGGGGAAGCTGCTGCAGGATCAGAGTGGGAAAGGGGAGGCCTGGGCCAGGGAGGGGCAGGGGCTTGGAGAAAGGACAGTATTCGGGAAATGCTGAAAGTGTTCTGGGGGCTGCAGTGGGGGAGGGCCTAGGACAGCTCAGGGGAGGGTGGGTGGTGGCTGTCTTTGAATGGGAGGGACTCAGGAGAAGAACCAGCAGAGGATGCCAAAGCCACTGTGGAGCACATCACTGTGCCGCCTCCTCCCTCCCCAGGTGTTTGACGTGGCGCCCCCTGGAGTCCGGAAATGTATCCTCTCCACCAACATTGCGGAAACCTCTGTCACCATTGAAGGGATCCGCTTCGTGGTGGATTCCGGTAAGGACTGCCCCGTACATCAGGACAGCAGGGCGAGTGCCTGATGTTAGCAGCGCCCTACTGCATTCGAGCTGGGGCGGTGGTGATGGTGGAACAGGCCAGAATCTCCCATTCCCTGATCAAGTGTTTCAAGTGCCATCAGTTAAACCCTGACGTGCTCTTGGTTTTAAGGCACATCCCATTTTCACATATGATAACACCTGAGAAAGGTTGGTGTTACAGTGGGTGAAATACGCTGTTCTGTCCTGCCCCATCCTCTGTTCCTGGCCATGTCCCTTGTACCTTTCACCTTGCCCCATGTGGCAGGTGCCTCTTCCCAATGTGTCAGGTGACCGAGCCTCTGAAGTAGTACATGAGTAAATAAGCGAGAGGCAGCTTTTCTCCTGCTCTCCTCCTGGCCAGGGAGCAGAAGAGGAAGTGGGTGGGTGAGGTCCCACTGTTCCCTCCATCCTGTCGCACAGGGAAGGTGAAGGAGATGAGCTATGACCCGCAGGCCAAGCTGCAGCGGCTGCAGGAGTTCTGGATCAGCCAAGCCAGCGCCGAGCAGCGCAAGGGCCGGGCGGGCCGCACAGGCCCCGGTGTCTGCTACCGCCTCTATGCTGAGTCTGACTACGACGCTTTTGCCCCCTACCCTGTCCCTGAGATCCGGAGGGTGGCCCTGGATGCGCTGGTGCTACAGGTGAGGCCCGGCCAAGCGGGGCTGTGTCCTGACCGTGGTGCTGGGGAAGAAGCCGGGCGGTATGCAGGTGGGAGCAGGCTGCAGCACAGGGCAGGAGCGGCAGGGCTGGCCAGCCACGCAGGGGATGTCGCGCCTTCCAGAGGCTGAAGCCTGGCTGAGGGGAGACAGATCATGGGGTGATGCTCTGACTGAGGAGGACTGCAGCTGTAGCCAGAAACCCCACAGGAAGTAGCTTGTACTTTGTTTTGCTTTTGCGGTGCTGGGGATGGACACAGGGCCCACTTGGGATAGGTAAGTGCTCCACACCAGGCTGCAGCTCCAGCCCAGGCTGTGGGTAGTTGCAGTTCCGGCTGCGCCCACTTTGAATTCTCTGACCCCTCGGACCTGAGCTGCCAGTTGAAATGACGCTGGTTTGCTCAGTGCAGAGAATCTGCTCTTGCTCATGATGGGAAGCCCCAGACCCCAGATGCGGTTATGGAGGTGGAACAAGATGCCATGGGTGGAGTCTCTCTGGCCTCACTCTGTAAGCAGCTCTTAGGATGATAAGGATGAAAAGAAATTACCTGCCGGCCATGGTGACGGTAGCGCGTGCCTGTAATCCCAGCACTTGGGAGGCTGAGGCAGGAGGATCATTGCAAGTTCAAGACCAGCCTGGGCTATAAAGTGAGCTCAAGTCCAGCCTGAACCAAATAGTGAGACAGTGTCTCAAAAAAACAAAAAAAAGAAAAAGAAATTACCTGGTTCTTTCTGGACCAGCACTGTTCTGTGTTTTATGTGTAAAAGACTTTTGTTCCACATAAAAGCTTCATAGCCGCATGTGGTGGTGCACACCTGTAATCCCAGCACTTGTGAGGCTGAGGCAAGAGAATTGCCAAGAGTTCAAGGCCAGCCTGGGCTACCTAGTGAGACCCTGTCTCAAAAAACAAGAAGCAACAGTGAACTGGATAGATAAGTAAAGCCAGGCACAGTGGCGCACACCTGTAATCCCAGCACTCAGGAGGCTGAGGCGGGAGGATTGCTGGAGTGCAAGGCCAGCCTGGGCTACGATGTAAGCTCAAGGCCAGCCTGAACTGCATAGTGAGACCCTGCCTCAAAAAAACAGAGTAGGTAGATAATCCTCCCGTAGGAGTGAGGGTGAGGGCTCACAGCAGGGCCTTGCTCCCCATCACACAGCAGGGAGTCGAACTGGGCCGCCTGCTGAGTGCCACGAGCATCACTTCTTCCTCTTTGCCTCCGGAAGCAGAGGCAGAAGCAGGGAGCTGCCCTTTGTGTTTGTAAACTTTAAGGCCCTGAGAACCTTAGCCTGGAGGCCCTGGCTAGGCCCCTCCCGTCTCTCAGAACTGGGGCCCTGTGTCCACCTTGTGTGACCAGTGCTGTCAGGGAACGTTGACCAACGGGCCTGTCTCATGCTCATTGCTCAGTTGCCACACCCAGCTGCTTCAATCTGCCCCCTTGTCCATCTGTGTGAGGGCACTGGGAAGATGCTGGCACCCAGAGAATACCAAGCCCCCTCCCCTGGCTTGCATGGTGGACTTGTCAGGGAAGCTCCCCTGCCCGCCTGCCCCTTGGCCACAGTGGCTCACGGCTCCCATCCCGGGGCTCTGCCTCTCGCTCGCAGATGAAGAGCATGAGTGTGGGGGACCCGCGCACCTTCCCCTTCATCGAGCCACCGCCCCCAGCCAGCCTGGAGACCGCCATCCAGTACCTCCGGGACCAGGGTGCACTGGACACCTCTGAGGCCCTCACGCCCATCGGCTGCTTGCTGGCCCAGCTGCCTGTGGACGTGGTGATTGGTGAGGACCCCAGCACAGATCTCGGGGGCACTGCTCCCTATCCACGTGACCCCTGCACACGCCCACACCTTTGCCAGGTGCCTTCATAGCCGCTCGCGTGGCTCCTGCCCTGCTCCTGCCTTATCCTCCCTCACGGCCTGGTCTAAGTGTTGGAACTGGGTGTGGTGATGCGCATCTATAGTCCCAACACTATAGGAGGCTGAGGCAGCAGGGTCATAGGTTTGAATTCAGTCTGGTCAATTCAGTGACTCAGCAAGACTGTCTCAAGATTTAAGCAAATAAAGGGCTGAGGGCACAGCTCAGTGGGGAGGCCCTGGGTTCAATCTTTTCTTAAAAACAGAGGGAAAGTGTTGGGAGGAAAGTCAAGCCAGGGAGAGATGGAGTGCTGGGCCGCCTGTCAGCTGTGGATAAAGCATAGCTGACGTTCCTGGCCAGCAGAACTCCACAGCCCAGGCAGCGGGGCTGGGGTCACTTCCGGCAGCAGATGGAGGGGCTGGGCTCTCAGGCCCGTGGGTTTGAACCTGACTGCCAGGCTCTAAGGCCTCTATGGTCGAGGTGGGCTGGGCAGGGAGGTCGGGGGTCCCGGAGGCTGAGGTAGTGCTGCCCCCCCAGGAAAGATGCTGATTCTGGGCTCCATGTTCAGCCTGGCGGAGCCCGTGCTCACCATTGCTGCTGCCCTCAGCGTGCAGTCGCCCTTCACACGCAGCGCCCAGAGCAGCCTGGAGTGCGCAGCGGCGAGGCGCCCCCTGGAGAGTGACCAGGGTGACCCCTTCACGCTCTTCAATGTGTTCAACGCCTGGGTGCAGGTGAGGCTGACGGCTGCTGTCTGCTGTCTGCTGTCCCCCTCCCCAGGGTTCCCTGATGCCTTGGGTGCTCCTGCACCCTGCCATACCCAGGAGGGACCCCGAGCCCTCCTGGTGGACCTTGCCTTTAGAGGCCATGGGACAGAATGTGCCCAGGGCCATGGTCAAGAGGGACCTGTATCTCTAAAGTGTAACCCAGAAGTGTAACCTCTGGAGCAGGTCCACTGCCATGGGTGGAATCTGTATGACCGATGTGTATCCCCTGAGTCCTGGTCCCCACTCACGCTGGGCACTACCCACCCTGCCTCCCAGGTGGTCAGTCCAGGCCAGAGACAGACTTGCCTGTCAGTGGCAGTGCAGGGGCTGAGACCAGGAAGGCGGGGAGCAGGGGGCTCTGAGGCCGGCCGCCAGCCCCACCTCCCTGCTGGGTCTGGGCAGCCTGGCCATGGTCACTGCAGTCGCCGGCTGGCCAGGGCCCAACTCTTCCCCGCCGCCCCTCCGCCAGGTGAAGGCTGAGCGCAGCCGGAACTCGCGCAAGTGGTGCCGCCGGCGTGGCGTGGAGGAGCACCGGCTCTATGAGATGGCCAACCTGCGGCGCCAGTTCAAGGTGACCCAGCTCCCCTCAGGCCCAGGGCGGAGGGTGGTCAGGGAGGCGGCCAGGGCTTCTGGTGTGAGGAGGAGCTGGAAGCGGCACTGCCTCTGGTGAAGGTTGGGAGCCTGAGCGGCATGTGTGGTCCTGTCACTGCTGTCCTCATCTGGGTGGGGACAGGTTTCTGTCATAGGCGGCCCCTCCTGTGGCGAGGCTGTTGGTTAATGCTCCACAGTTCCTTGGTTTCGCAAGGGAGGAAGCCCTACCGTGGAGCACACAGGCCGCAGCATGAAGCCATCCCTGTGGTCGTGGCCCTGTGGTTCCAAGTGGTGTCACCTGGCCGGCACCTCCTCCCTGCCTCCCCTGCCCCCCGTTTCCGGGGTACCAGGCTGGGGACAGCAGATGTCCTAACCACGCTGTCTCTCGATGTGCTCAGCCTCTAGAGCAGCATTCAGTGTGGGTTGGGCCCCAGACACTGAGAACCCAGGGGGAAGCGTGGCCCCTTTGCACACCACCCACTTGCCGCCACACATGCGCATGCACACGTACATGTGCATCCAGTGTCCTACAGCTGCTGTTGGTGGGGCTCACAGGGAGCTGCCTGGGAGACTGCATTGCTCAAGGACAGTGACAGGTGTGGGCTGGGGGAGGAGGGGACACAGGTCTCCCGTGCCTCAGTCACTCCAGAGTCTGCATGATGCAGAGCCCCACCCACTCCCCAGAGTCAGCCTCGCAGAGCCCTGGGTGGTGGGCCCAGTCGGTGTCCAGCGTCCTGGTGGCAGGGGCTCAGGGGCAGCAGGGACTGTCACCGGAGCCTGGGGACAGCCGTGGGAAGACGGGAGCCTGGCTGGGCCCTTAGGGAGAGTCCCAGGGGCAACCACTGGACCTCACTCTGTGTCCCTCAGATGCCCCCAGGCCAGAAGCAATGCCAGGACTCCCCGTAAGGCTTAGCCCTGCCCAGTCTGCTCTGCCTCGACGGCGCTGCAGGGCGGCCCTAGGCGGGAAGCAGGGCCCCAAAGGGACCACTCAGCCTGCCCTGCCTGGCCCCTCTTGTCCTCAGGAGCTGCTGGAGGACCACGGGCTACTGGCTGGGGCTCAGGCGGCCACGCAGGGGGACAGTTACAGTCGGCTGCAGCAGCGCCTTGAGCGCCGGGCCCTGCACCAGCTGAAGCGACAGCACGAGAAGGGCGCGGGCCGCCGGCGCAAGGTGCTGCGGCTCCAGGAGGAGGCGGATGATGGCTCCAGTGAAGAGGACCGTGCTGGCCCTGCTGCCCAGCGTGCCGACAACAGCGTGGACATCCAGGTGGGGCTTAGAGGCCGTGCAGTTTGCCGAAGAGGGGACATGGCGTGTGCGGGGCTCTGAGGGTCCCCGGCATCACCTTCAGGAACAGGGTCCTGGGGACTGGCCCCAGCCCCAACAGTCTGCGGGAGGCCTGGGCCAGTGTGTCCACCTGCAGCAGACAGCAGGGGCAGCTGCCCAGGAGCCCCTCTCACTGCTTTCCCCAGGACGTGAAGTTCAAGCTGCGGCACAACCTGGAGCAGCTGCAGGCAGCCGCCAGCTCAGCCCAGGCGCTGACCCGTGAGCAGCTGCTCCTGCTCAAGCTGGTGCTGGCCCGCGGCCTCTACCCGCAGCTGGCTGTGCCTGACCTGTTCAACAGCGGCCGCAAGGACTCAGACCAGGTGCACCTCTGCCCCTTCTCTGTTTGTCCTCAGCGCTGTGCTGGGACCGAGTGACAGACCACGCTGGTCCTGCCCTCCGGGGCTCACGGTGCCGTGGGGAGGAGGACCTGTGCCGTGCACAACCTGAGTGGGTGGGACTTGATAGGGAGCCCCAGGGGCCCAGGCTGCCAGCCTGTTGGGGAACTGGGGCTTCCTGGGGAAGGAGCTGGGCAAAGGGAGGAGGAGATGTGTCTGGGGCCTCTGACCGCGGCACCCACTTGTCTTCTGCAGATCTTTCACACCCAGGCCAAGCAGGGGGCCGTGCTGCACCCCACCAGCGTCTTCGCCGGCAGCCCCGAGGTGTTGCACATGCAGGAGCCGCCCGCTGCGGGCGACGGAGGGAGCCGAGGTACGGCAGCCAGGGGGGGTTCACGGGGCTGGGGCAGCAACACCGCAGCCTGGGGCCCATCTCCTGATACCCTGTGCTCCTACACCTCTTGGGGTGGCTGCCTATGGGGTGGGCCAGCTCGGCCCTCCCAGTTGGCCAGGTGGGTGGCGTTGCTCCCAGGGCTGCTAGAGTCAGGCCACCTCGTCGTTGTCCTCCTTCCTACACGGGAGCAGTGACCCTGCTTTCTCAGGGCGACGAGCACTGACCCAAAGAGATAAGGCGCTAGCAATGCTGGGAGAAAGCAGGCCGTCAGTCCCTCATCCTTTTTTCCTGTTCTTTAATTTTTTTTTTAATTAATTCTTTTTTTTTTTTTTTTGGTCTTTTTGGAACAGGGTCTCACTATGCAGCTCAGGCTGGCCTTGGGCTCACTTTGTAGCCCAGACTGGCCTCGAACTCACAGTGATCCTCCTGCCTCAGCTTCCCAAGTGCTGGCATTCCAGGGGTGCACCGCTATGCCTGGCCTTCTTCCTGTTCTTTAACCTTGAAAATTCCCAGATGTCATTCAAGTAGTGCGCACTGCGCCCTCCCTCGTCCGTGACCGCCACTGCTGTGCTGTCCTCCTTTCTCCTGCCACTATTCTTTTTCTTCCTTGTGGAGTCTTATTTCTGGTTTTCTTTTTTTCTCTCATTCTTTTTTTTCGGTTTTCTTTTTGGGGGATTGTGGGGGGCAACATCTGGCTATGCAGTTCAGCCTGGCCTTGAACTCACTATGTAGCCCAGGCTCCGGCGAACTCGCAGTGATCCTCCTGCCTCAGCCTTCTCAGTGCTGGGCTTCTAGATGTGCATGCACTACCACGCCTGGCCATATCCCAGGCGCCCTGTCATCCAGAAAGAGCAGTACCCAGGGATGTTCACATTGCTACAGTGCTGCTGTCATCCTAGCGAAGTGACTGGCCATGTCCATCCCCGGCAGTCCCTTTGTCTCCCACATGGCGTTCTGTGATGCCCTGCCCGGCAGCAGGGGCAGCCAAGTGCACAGAGCTAGGCCTGAGCTGCCTTCCACCTTGCAGATGACACGGACAAGATGAGTAGCAAGCACCAGCTCCTCACCTTCGTCTCCTTGCTAGAGACTAACAAGCTGTACCTGGTCAACTGCGTCCGAGTCCCGGCTCTGCAGGTGGGTTTCTGCCTCCTCCCTGTGGGCCGCCGGCGGGAGCGCAACACAGGTGACCCAGGCATGGAGCTGGGGGTGGCAGGGGGTGGGTCTGGGCTGCTGCGATAGATGAAGGGGCACACAGAGACCGTGCGGGACAGTCATCGTGCCAGGACAGGGCCACACTGGTCTCTGGAAAGTGTGCCTAGTGGGGATACTGCGTGCAAAGGCCCTGAGGGCCCTGCAGTGGTGAGGCTGGGGGCAGCTGGGCCTGCAGTGGGAGGGGCAGGGGAGCAGAGCCAGTGAGGGGGGTGGCACTGGCCCGAGGTTGGTATCCGCGGCCGCCCGCCCACGTGCATGTGTGGGGGCGGGGAAGGCAGCCCAGCCCATGGACCCTGGCCCTGCCCCAGGCGTGCCCCAGCCCGACCCAACCTGCACAGCATCCCCTGGGCCTCTCTGAACAACCCAGCCAATTCTGACAACCCCCCTCAGGTCCTGCTCAGCTGGGCAGATCTGCAGCCATACTTTCTCTCTGTGCCCCTGCCGCCCTGCCTCCTGGCCCTCCTGGCTCTGCTTAGGACACACTGTGTTTTACTTTGTGGTCATCTGCGGCTCTGGGGATCAGACCTGGAGCCTTTGACCTGAGCTACTTGCCCAGCCCTTTTTACTTTCATTTAGAAACAGAGTCTTGCTAAATTGGCCAGCAGGGGCTTGAACTTGTGCTCCTCCCACCCCAGCCTCCCGGAGAGCTGGATGCAAGTGTGCGCCCCACACCTGCTGTCCTCCTTCGCAGTCTTGCCTTTCTTTTCCTGAGTCAAGTGGTACAGAGACATTGTCTCCGTCAGCCGCATGGAGGTGGCCGCCCTGAGCAGTCCTCCGCCTGGAAAGTAGCCATGGGGAGTTGGGTGTCCTGTGGCTGTGGGGGATGGTGGTTACACTGGGTGGACAGATGGCCACATTGGACGAATGGGCGGGCAGGTGGGTGACAGTCAGAGCGGGCAAGGCCCGTCAGTGATGGTGTCCAACCCACGCTCCCTATCCCTGCTCCCTCTAGTCCCTCCTGCTGTTCAGCCGGTCCCTGGACACCAATGGTGACTGCTCCCGCCTGGTGGCCGACAGCTGGCTAGAGGTGCAGCTGCGGGACACTGAGGGTGCTGTCCGGCTCCTGGGTGCTGCCCTGCTGCTCCGCGCCCGCTGGGAGAGCGCCCTGGACCGGCAGCTGTCACACCAAGTCTGGCAGCAGCGGCAGCGGCTCGAGGGAGAGGACGAGGAGGAGGCTGCTCCCGTCAGCTGCAGGGAGGTGGCCGCCCTGAGCAGGGAGCTGCTGCAGTTCATGACCACCAAGGTAGCACTGTAGCTGGGCAGGCTGCATCCCCGGCGCCTAGACTTGGGCGCAGAGAGGTTGAGTGGCTGAGCCAGGGCCATATAGCTGGTGGGGGTGGAGCCTGGCCCCAGAGAGCCCAGAGGAAGGCCTTCCCCGTGCCATGGGTACTGCTTCTTGGGCAGATGCTTACTGAGCACCTTTTGTGTGCATGGGTGCATTGCCTCATCTAACAGTTCAAGGCATGCAGCAGGAGGGGTATCCACTGGGGGTTTTGCAGGGAGGGCTTCAGGCACGGTTGCATCCAGGTGCCTGGTGTTGGCTCCCTGAGTCTCTCCCGTCTCTCCTCCCTTAGGTTCCCTATAGCCTCCGGCGTCTCACAGGGCTGGAAGCCCAGAATCTCTACGTGGGACCCCAGACCATCACAGCCACACCCAATCTCCCTGGCCTCTTTGGTAGCTCTACCCTGTCCCCTCACCCAACCAAAGGTGGCTACAGCGTCTCTGATTTCCTCACCTACAACTGCCTCACAGTGAGTGCGGACACCTTGGGACCCCCAAGCCCCAGCCCTGGAGACGGGACGTTAGGAACCCCATGCGGACCCTGCCAGCCGCGTTCCCGCATCTTTCAGGGCTCTGGGAGGGGCTGCAGTGGGTGGCGGGCTAGGGCTGACCTGCCTGCCCTCCACAGAGCGACACGGACCTGTATAGTGACTGCCTGCGCACCTTCTGGACCTGCCCGCACTGCGACCTGCACCTGCCACTCACACCTCTGGAGCGTATGGCCCATGAGAGCTCCTGCGCCTCGGGCCTGGACAGCGGGCCAGGTAAGGAGGCGGGGCCGGGCCTCGCAGCTCTGAGCTGGGAACCTCCTGCCTCTGTCACCTGTGGGCTGCAACCTTCTTCGTGTCTTCTGTCTCTTGGTGTCTCTGGCCATGTCCCATGTTTCTTACTCTGCTCCCTGGCCATCTCTGCTCGGCCACATCCCCCTTTGTCACCAAGGGGTGCTGTATTATCTGCCGCTGTGTACCCCACGCCACAGGGAGACAGCAGCAGGGCCCGCTGTCTCTCCCTCTCTCTCTCCCTGTTGGTGACATGGTACAGGCCAGCCTATGTGTGCAGTTACCAAGGAATGCTTCCCGGGGGGGTGCAGCTGGGTTCCCCAAAGGTGGGGAGATGGTGGGAACCTGTGCCCTGAGCAGCCCCCTCTTCACAGGTGCTGAGGAAGCCGCCCCTGAGCAGGCCCAGAAGCCATCCGCCCTGCAAAGGCCCTACCACTGCGACGCCTGCCATAAGGACTTCCTGTTCACACCCACTGACGTGTTGCGCCACCGCAGACAGCACATGTGAGCTGTCAGTGCCTTCCTGTGCCCCACCTGTGCCCACTGGGACTGCTGTGTCAGCCAGGCTCAGAGCAGTGCTGGGCCCGGCTTCTGGGAGGGCGCAGTGGGGAAATAAAGCTCGTCTTCTCTGCCTGCTCCGGTCCACCTAGAAGAGCCCCTGCCTGGGGGTGTCCATCCTCAGAGCCCCATCTCCACGCCCGCCCACCGTGGCTCCCGCTGCTGCAGCACCTGTCCTGCTTCTGGGTGATTCTGTCCTTGTGGCCAGCTTCCCCGTGACCCAGAACCGGACGCTCTCGGCCACAGCTCCCCTGATTCGCTCAGCTGCCATCGGTTGCTCAGCACCACGTGGCGGGGCTCACTGCCTGGTGGAAGTCAGGACAGAGGCTGTTCAGGGGGAGACTGGGCCTCACCTGGGCCTGAGCACAGATTGCTGTGCCCTCTGTGTCCTTAGGCATACGTCACTGCTGTACCTTGGGTCCCTTATCTGTGAGACAGGGTCACAGCTCCCACCTTGGAGTCAGCACAAGCCCCAGGCCAGGGTTGGCTGCCTGGCTGTGCAGCTACTCTTCATTTTTATGGGTGAGGATTTTTGTTTTTGGTACCGGCAATTATGGTGATTTATTTTGAGACAGAGCTTCAATTTATTACCCAGCCTGGCTTTGAACTCCTGGGCACAAGTGACACTCCTGTCTCAGCCTCCTGAGTAACTGAGACTGTAGGTGCTTGCCTGTTACTGTTGTTTAAGATCAAAGTCACATGCTGGCCAGGAGGTGTGGCATTGGCACACCCGGGGGTGGCCTCTGGCTGCAGCAGGAAGGACATCCCCAAACCTCTACCTGGAGCTCACACAAGGAATGCCGCCCTGCCTCACCCGCCTGACCTGTCCCCAAGGACCCCCTTGTCCAAGGTGAGGTGACTTTGACAGCCTTTTGGTCTTGGTCTCAGCAGTAGCCCAGGGCCAACCCCCTGGCCCCGCTGCAAATGCCAGAGTGCTTCCATTTTGGGCTTTTTTTTTTTTCAGGACTGGGGAGTGAACCCAGGGGCTTTGGTCTGAGCCATATGCCTAGTTCTTTTTAGTATTTGAGACAGAGCCTCACTACATCACCAAGTTCTCCAGGCTGGCCTCAAAGTTGAGACCCTCTTTCCTCAGCCTCCCTGGTGCTAGGATCACAACTGTGTGCCCCACACCCAGCTACCAGAGAGCACTTTGAGGAAACAGGTTGTGTTTTGCTATTTTCCCTGTCACCATGTTTGGGTCACCAGGCTGACAGTCTGTAGAGGTGATGCGTCCCAACAGGAGTCTCAGGTCCCCTGGTCCTCTCCTGAGCAGGGCTGGATCTTTCCCACCACCCTGGCTGGCTCTGTCTCCTGCCTCTCCCAGCTCTCTGCGTGGTTTCCAGGGTTGCTGGGCCCGAGAACCACAGACAACTCGACTTCCAGCTCCTGGTTCTGGAGGCCAGAAGCTCAGGATCAAGGTGTCCGCAGGCGTGGGGCGGCAGCTTCCCCGGCTGCTTCCTGCCTCTCCTGGCGTTGCAGTGCTCCTTGGCTTGCAGACACAGCCCTGTTCCAGCCATCTGTCCCGGTGTCCACAGGCCCCCAAGGGGGGACGCAGGCTGGACCAGGTTGGGCCCACACGTCTTAACTTCGAGCAGCTGCAGGTCTGTTTCCAGGTCAGGCTCCTCAGGGAACGGGTGAGACTAGGACGTGTACTCCGGGGACACAGCCAGCCTGCGGCATCCCCTTTGACCCCCCCCAGCACGTATCCCTCTGTGTCCTGCCCCTGTTCAGGAGCTCCCCTGGGGCAGGAGATACTCAGCAGTAAGTGAGGTGTGGACTACTGTCATGACACGCTGGCCGCAGAGCACAGGACAGTAAGTGACAAGCAAACACACCTGTGTGCACTGGCGTGAGATATCCAGCCAGGTGGTGCGGACTCAGCCTTATAATCCCAGCACTCTGGGAGGCTGAGGCAGGAGGGTGACAAGCTGGAAACCAGCCTGGGTAACTTAGCAGGACCCTGTCTCAGAGTAAAAGAGGCTGAGGGTGTAGCTCAGTGTGAAGGCCTGGGGTTCAATCCTCAGTACTGAATTAAAAAGGAGAGAGAAAGAGGGAGAGAGGAGTTGAAGGAAAGAAAAGGAAGAAATAAAGGGAAAAAAGTCCCCAGAAGGGGGAGCCCATGCAGAGAGCTGCTTAGTGGGTGGCCGGGCCGATCGCCGCACTGTCACAGGCTCCCGTGTTCTCTGGTTGGCTGTGGCGGTGCTGGTGCGCAGCTTGGTGATTCTGTACTTGACAACAGGTGAATTTTGCCGTAAGCAAAGTACATCTCAGCTGTGCTCTTGCTTAAGGGGGAAAAGACGCCCATGGCTCCCTAGCACCCCTCTGGAGGGGACTGGACTCACTGCTGCCCGTGCAGACCCCTTTCTGCCTCCTCCCGCGGTCCCTGTCCCCTCAGCACCTTGCACCTTGCTGACCCTGACGCCGGCCCTGTCCCAGTGTAGGCTCGGACTCTGTGTCCCCAGATCTGAGGCTCCTGAGCTGATGACCTGGAGCCCTGGACACCGACTCAGGAGGACAGAGACACTGCCTAGGACACATCACAGCAGCCTCAAACACAGACTCACAGCCATGAGCCCCGGACAGATGGCTGCAGCCCTGAGGTGGGGTGTGGGAGATGAGCCAGGTGAACCCAAGGTCCGCAAACTCCGCGCTCGCTCTGTGGGGACCCAGTGCCAGCCCCACCGCACTCAGCAGTCCCACAGGGTTGGATTTTGTCCTTTTCCCCGAGGCAGTCTCAGCCAGTCCTGGGTCCCTTGGGGGACCCCGGAGGAAGCCCGTGGTGTGAGCTCACACGGCCCCAGGTCCTCCTGGGATGCCCTCCTCTCCTTGGGGTGCTGGGCTGGCTGCAGACTGGCATGCTGGGCTTGTGCAGGCTGCAGCTTGCCAGCCCGGGGTTCCTCTTAGATCCACACTCCTGGCTTCGGACACCTTTGACGTTGGCACTGAACAGCCCAGCGGTGGGACTGCCTCTGAAATGCGTGGGGGCCGCTTGTGTTGTGCAGGGACCTCAAGAAGGATCCTCACAAATGCAGAAAGTGCAGGTCCTAGGTGGCATTTTTTTTTTTTTTTGTGGCACTGAGGAGTTAACCCGAGGCCTTCACACAGAGCTCCATAGCTACATCTCTGCCCTTTTTACTTTTTTTTTTTTTTAAATCTTTTTGAGACAGAGTCACACTATGTAGTTCAGGCTGGCTTTGAGCTCACTTTGTAGCCCAGGCTGGTCTTGAACTCACAATGATCTTCCTGCCTGAGTCTCTGGAGTGCTGGGATTACAGGTGTGCGCCACCATGCCCAGCTTTACTTTTTATTTAGATACAGGGTCTCAGGCAATAAATTACCCACTCTGGGCTTGAATTTGAGATCCTCCTGCCTCAGCCTCCCAGTGTGCTGGGATTTCCCATGTACACCACCATGCCTGCTGCTAAGTAATATCATTTTCTGTATCGTGGTTGTTCATAAACTACTGTCAAGTTGTTCAGTGGCTGCTGTGCCTCTGTAAGCAAGGTGACCCCCACTCCCCGTGACAGACTCATGGTGCCATGGATGCACAAGAAGTAGCCCCTGAGATCAGACACCTGTCACCTGGGGGCAGCTTCAGCTAGACATGCATGGTGGTATTGAGGCTTTCATATCCACAGATGTGAACTCAGCCCATCTGTGTCCCAGCACTGCCAGAGCCACAGTCACTTGCAGTGACACAGTGACAGGCACACTGGGGACATGTGTGGAGGCTCCAGGCCCCCACAGCTGCACTCTCCGAATGCTCCTTCTGCACCTGCCCCTCCCTTGCGTGGTTTCCTTCCTGGGTGATGCCGCCCAACATCCAAAGCTCCTTCCCCAGAAAGCGCAGAGTAGTTTCAGTGACAACATCTGCCAGTTCCTCTCCCGATGGGGCTTCCAAATGGGTGTAAGTGAAGAGAATTAAGTGGCGGTGTTTCCAGTGATGGAGGAACGGTTCACAGGGTCTCCCTAGGCAGTCCAGCCTGCCCTTGAACTCACTATGGAACCGAGGCTGGCCTTGAATTGGTGGTGATCCTCCTGCCTCAGCCTCTTGAGTGCTTGGATTATAGGTGCACAGCACCACACCTGGCTAAATCCTACACCACTTTATCCATGTACCCCCAGAGTCTGTCCTCACAGGAGATGCTGGTGCCAGTTCGTGAAAACAGAGCAGCTCCCCATGGACAGGAGTCCTTGACTTGAGGCCCCAGGGCAGGAACACTCGGCCCCAGTCCTGAGGAACTACTTGTTGCATGAGTGAAGGAACAGAGGGCTCACCTAGTCCAGTGACTCTGGAGGCTGAAGCAGGAGGATCACAAGTTCAAGGCCAGCCTGGGCAATTTAACAAGATCCTGTCTCAAAATATAACATAGGGCTGGGGGCCGTGGGTCCCAGCCACGCTCCCCATGGCTTCCTGGGTACCTGCTGTGCTCCAGGCCTGGCAGAGGCCTCAGGGAAGCAGGAGAAAGACAAACAGCTTTGGCTCTGGGAGTTGGGGTGGTAACAGCAAGAAGTGACCAAAGGAATCCAGGGCAGGAAGTGGGGATGGAGCAGGGGGACAGAGCCAAGGTGCGCGGCTGGGAGCGTGCAGGTGCAGGGCTCCCGCCTCTGCAGAGCTCCTGGGGGTAGCGGATCAAGCAGAGGAGGGGACCTGAGGCGGCACCTCCCGGTGGCAACTGTTCATGTTCTCGAAGGCAAGGCCCTGCCTGGGGCTTTGTGGTGTCCTGGATCAGCAGCAGTCAGACCGGAGCCACAGCTATCAGTGCCAGCCCTGCACCCAGCATGGCAGGGACAGGAAAGAGCCACCAAGCGGAGCAGGGACCAGGTCTCCCAAGCTGAGGAGCTCAGACCCCAGAATGAGTCCCTTGCTGTACCATGAGGTCTGGGGCTGCCAGAGTGGCCTCCATGGGCCAGGGCCACAAAGTGGGGGGCACAAAACGGCACAGGGCCCGCTCTGTCCTGGGCTGGGGTCACACAGGATGTTTCTGAATGGCATTGTGAGCGCATTTCATGAACCTTGTCAGGGCGCCCATAAGGCCACACGCTGGCTGTGGGCATCACCCCACCGTCTCCTGCGGTGGCCTGGGAGTGTGTGAGCGTGGGGGTGTGTGCACCAGGAGGGTGCTGGTGTCGGTGTGAGCCTGTGAAAGTACACAGACTTGCACAAGTGTGTGTGCAAATGTGAATGTGTGCTTGCCCGTGTGTGAACTTAGTGTAAGAGACCAGCTTAGAGGAGATGAAGAAGGCTGCGTGGATGGGCCAGGGGCCGAAGTGAGGAGAGGGGGGTGTGGCCCATCCGGGAGGGACAGTGGCACTGGACTTCGGGGCTCAGGGCTGTAACCCCAGCACTCAGGCAGCTGAGGCAGGAGGATCGCCCTGTGTCCAAGGTACCCAGTGTGTACTGCAGAGAGACTCTGTCTCAAAACATGCCATAGCCCACTTGGGACGGTCAGAGGGACATGGCCCGTGCAAAGGCTCTGGCATGGGGTGTGGTCGGGACACATGGAGACTGGAAACCATGGGGCAGAGCTGGAAGAGCAGAGTGGGGCAGAAGCCACCTCTGTGCTCGGCCTCCTCAGGGAGGGGTCAGCCCAGGCTGTGAGCCTCAGTTTCTCTATTTAGAGCCTCTAAGAAAACAACGTTGCCTTCTTCTCAGTGCTGGGGACGGAACATGTGTTCCCTGCAGGCCAGCGCAGTCACTGCCTCACCCCAGCCCCAGTCAGATCCCGCGTGCCCGCTGCCAGCCCTACCCCGCATCCCCTCAGGGGACCCTACCCCGGGACCTCACACCGTGGCAGGCAGCACCACACCCCATCCTAGCTGTGGAAACAGGCCACGAAGCAGAGCCCCTCCCCCCAGGGCCACGTCGGTGGGTGCCACCGCTGGGCTGAGCCTCTGCACCACCTGCGCATCCCTAGGACAGGAACAGCAGCCCCTGAGCCCCAGGCGGAAGCTGGATCCAAACAGCCGCTACCCTTTATCCTCCTGCTGTGTCTCACAGCGCGAATTCACAGCACCCCATGTGCCCCCGAAGTGGTAGAAACAGTCTGTTCCCTAGAATCTGGTCTCATGGCCTTGGCGCCCCCTGCAGCCCAGAGCATCTCATTTCTGTGAGGACGCATGGCCCCTGCAACCCAGCCCTACCCCTGGAAACAAACTGCAGCCGCTGGGTCCTTCTCCCTGGTTGTCCCTGTGGTCAGCCGGCCCCACCCACAAGCAGGGCCTCAGCTGAGCACCGGCTGACAGCAGACACATGGGGAGGCCCTGTCGAAGGCATCAGAGCTGCCCAGCCCTGCCTGGTATAAAATACCAGCCCCCCAGTATCATTAAGTTAAAAGCAGTTGATGTTTTGCAGTTTAGGGCAGCTTTTGTGACACAGCACTGCCTAAATAATACAGAACAGCGCTAGGGCAGAGCAGAGGCTGCGGACTGTCAGTGATCATTACTGTCAGTGGTTCTTGGGCTTCAGTGAGAATCTGAACTCTTGGAGGAGATGGAAGAACTCTAATTGGAGGTTTGTGTGTTTACGATTTTTATCACTAAAAAAAGGTAGACGACATCAGAGAAGGGTGGTAGGGGAGGGGTGGGGGACGAGAGTCTCCCCAAATGTCAGATTCTCCTTCCTCGATGGCCCCTGCCCGCCCCCGGTGCCTTCTCTGTCCCACAGCTGGGGCCCCAAACCACTGGCATATGCAGAGAGGCCCGGCCCCTGCAGACAGGGTGGGGGACAGGGCTGGGGCCACATCTCTGTCCTTGAGAGGCCCCCAGGTGGACGCTCAGGTCCCCATGTCCCGGGGCCCCAGGGAGGTAGGCGTTGAGCAGAGAGGCCCGGAGAGCTGGAGTCCTGGAGCCCAGGGCCCGCAGGGACCAAGCAGGTGCTGGCTGTCGGTTGCAGTCCAGAGGCAGGGTCTGTGGTGAGGAAGGAGGGGCTGGTCAGCAGGGAGGGGGCCCCGACGTGACGAGGATGCAGAGAGGGGGCTGGGGAAGGGACAGTGGAGCAGAGGTGGCAGAGGCAAGAGAGGAGCAGGACGGAGGCAGGCGGAGGCGGGCGGCTGCGGAGAGCTGCAGACCGAGGACAGGAGAAGCGGGGGAAGCAAGGATGCACATAGAAACCCACAACACGAGGAGCAGCGGGCGCCCGCCTGTCCTCCCGCTACTAGGGAGGCTGAGGCAGGAGGATTGAAAGTTCAAGTCCAGCCTGGGCAACTGAGTGACTTAGCAAGACCCTGTCTCACAATAAAAGTGAAAGGTGGGGGCTGGGGATGTAGCTCAGTGTGAGGGCTGCGCAGTGCATCCAGCTCCTAGAGAAGGAGGGATGGAGACAGAGATGGACGGGGCGGTGGAGGCGGGGGCAGGGAGGGCAGGAGGGAAGAGAGGCTGGGGTGAGCAGCCCCATCACTGTGGGCCCCAGACGCCCCCTGCCGCTCGGCTCCCACACTGCTGTCCCCACCTGGACCAGCCGTCTGTCTTCTCCCAGCTCAGGCCCCAGGGCCGCAGGGCGCAGCTGTGCTCATCTCTAGGTGTCTCCTGAACTCACTGCCTCCCTCCCGACCGCCCGCCTGGCCCAGTCCAGGTTCTCCTGGGTAGGGGGAGGGGTCCGTGACCACTTGGGTCCTACATGCCCTGGGACACCCCCACTCTCCAAAGCCAGTGGCCCTGGGGCCCTGCTTGGAGCCCCATGGTCTGGCTGAGACGCCCTCTCCTCCAGGAAGTGCCCCCAACCCTCCTCCTGGCATGGGTCCAGTGGGCCCTGTGGGCTCCTGGGCCACCACTGTGGACAGGACCGCATGGAGAGCCCGACAGGGTAGGGCTGGGCTGCCTTAGTCACTGCTGGGCACAGGGGTCTCAGATGGGCACTGGGTCCATAGTTGGATGGATGCTGGGGTAAGGAGTTTGTCCTCTACCAGAAGACACTAGGGAGTCACAGAAGGGTTAACCCAGGGACAGTGGAGATCTGATCTGTGCTTAGAAACTCCCGGATATGTGCTAAAGGAAACTCCAGGCGGCAGAAGGTGCCTCCCCACCCCAGCCTTTGGCACACGCTGTCCCTCCTGCTGCTCCTAGCAGGGTGAGCCTGCACAAGTCACTTCTCCCGAGCTTCAGTTTTCTTATCTGTAAAGTGAAAACAGAATAATCTCTCTCTTTTGTGCTTGTCTGAAGCACTTCCACGATGCCAGACCAGAGAAACTCTGAGACACGGGAGAGCAAGGGATTACACCCACTACCTGCATCCCCACTTCTCCCCGCTGTACTCCTATGCACCCTACAGTGGTCCATTTGGAGACTGATTCCTCTACGTGTTCTCCCTGCTCCCTCAGAGGTAGTGCTGATGGGAAGGCGCTGCTTCATTGTTTTAGCTGTGGCTCTGCATTGGCATTGGTTTCTGATGTCCGCTCCCAGACAAGTGTGTGGATGGCTGGAAGGAGGGATGGATGACGGAGGGTGGGCGAATGGGGGGTGGATGGGCGGGTATGGACAGACGGATGGATGGGAGAGTGGAGGGTGGAGGGGTCATCTTCCCACCAAGTCTCGCAGAACCCTCCATTCAGGGGCCCAGCCTGCTGCGGCGTCAGAGGCCTAGGACTGTGTGTGAGGCGCACAAGCCCTGGCCACGGACACTCACGCTTCTGACTGCAGGCTCTATAGGTAATGCCACTCTCCTTCCAAGTTCAGACTCAGCCCCACCGAGCCTGGGAGACAACAGAGGGGTTAGTGGGTCCTCCCCGCAACGCTCCTCAGCCTCTTCCACCCCTTCCCACACCCCTTTGCAGGAAGACCAAGTCATATTTTAAGAGGATGCTGGCCCTGTAAGGAAGAGGGGCAGGCTGGGGATACAGTTCAGTGGCACAAGTGCCTGCCTGGCAAGCGCAAGGACCTGAGTTCGATTCCTGGTACCAAAAAAAAAAAGGAGAGTGGAAACCTGGGTGCAGCGATGTGTGTAGGCTTAGTTATTGGGAAGGCTGAGGGAGGCTGAGGCAGGATTACTTGTACCCCAAAGCTGGAGACCAGCCTAGGCAACATTGTGAGACCCTGTCTCAAAATAAGGAGGGGTGCTGGGTGTGGTGGCACATGCCTGTAATTTCAGTACTTGGGGGGCTGAGGCAGGAGGATCTCTAGAGTGGCCTGGGCTACACAAGAGTTCAAGGCCAGTCTGAACTACATAGCGAGATCCTGTCTCAAAAAAAAAAAAAAGGCGAGTCGTGTCTAGAATGCTTAGCATGCTCAAGGCCCTGGGTTCCATTCTAGCACCAAAAAGAAAAAAAAGAAAAAAAGCTGAGACTTCCATTGTGGTGGGTTGAGCCCGGAAGTGAGGGTATCTTCTGTTTGTTCCCCGTATGCAAATGAGATATTTATTATTCACGAACCGAATCTGAAGATGGACCATCTCCTTGAGAGGCGGGGCCTGGCTACGGGGCGGAGCCCACTGGGGGCGGGGCTTACCGGGTGGCCGGACTGTCACGTGCGGCTGCGTCTCGGCGTAGCCCGCCACCTGCTGGCAGTCCGAGCTGAAGGCTGCACCCTGCCCTGCGAAGGGGTGGGGCGCAGGCTGAACCCCCAGGTTCGGTCTGCCCGGCCTGGCTCAGCGTCGCGGCCTCCCCGCCCGCCGCCTACCTGTGCGGTTGGACTGGTCGATCATGGGCTGCACGATGCGTCTCCGAGCGTTGATGAACCTGGGGAAGCGGCAGAGTCGGAGCGGTGCGGAGGCCGCGGCTCGGCGTCAGCACCGCGGACAGCGCCCCCGCCCGCCACTCACCAGTTGTTCACTTGCAGGATGGTGAGCCCCGTGTCCTGCGCCAGCTGCTTCTTCTGCTCCTCGGAGGGGTACGGGTGCTGCGGCCATCACAAGAGTCACCCGCCTGGTCCCCCAAGGCAGGGACTCCGCCGCGCCTCCTCCAGTGACTGGGTGGCTCGCCCGGGAGGGGGCAGCCCGGAGTCTCCCGCCACTGCTGTGCCTCTCCCTGTCCTGCTTATCCAGTTCCAAGAACTGAACCCAGGGCTTTCCTTCACATCTCCAACTTTTTTTTTCTATTTTGAGGCTGGGTCGCAATGAGTCACCGGGATGATCTCAAACTCAAAGCCCTCTTGCCTCGGCCTCCTGAAGTGCTGGGGTTACCAACGCGCGTCCAGCTACATCTCTATCTGGTACTGACCGGCCCACCCATCTCTGTGTCTTTTCTCTTTTTCAGCCTCTCTCTGTCTGTTTTTCTGCCTTTTTCCAGGAGCAGTGTGGTGCAGTGGTTAAGGCCAGACTGCCCGTCTTTGAACCAAGGTCTGCCTGTGTGGCTTGGAGCAAGTCCCCTAACCTCTCCGGGCAGACTCTAACACACCCTCTCTCCCTCCCTCCGCGGTGTGTGGGCTGGGGTGAGTGGCAGGAGGTGGAGGGTGATGGGTGGTGTGCGCATGCGTGGCCGCTGGACCGTGGGAACGACTGGACAATCGGGGGTCCCCAAGCAGCTCTTGGCACTCGTGGAAGGCTGGCTGCGCTGTGCCATCCCGGACCCGTGCACGCCTCTGCACTGCCGCCCTTCAGCCTCTTCTCTGGGTCCCTCCCTGCTCGGTCTCTGGCCGGCCGCTGCCCCGCCCACGTCCCCAGGCGCAGGGCTCACCGACAGGTGCTGGAACAGCCAGGCCCGCATGATGTTGGTGGCCGCTTTGGGGAAGATCCCTCGCTTCTTGTTCCTCCGCCGCTCGGGGTCCAGGTCCTCATCCTCTCCCCCGGAACTGGGTGAGGCCATGCTCATATCCAGCCCGTCTCCTGGTGGGGGCACAGGTACACTGCATTGGTGGACAGCCAAGAGCGGGGACCACAGGGTCCAGGACCCTCGGCCATGGCCTATGGCCCTGCTTTCACTGCCCACGCCCTCTGCCAGTCCCACTCATGGTCTAACCTCAAGCCTCACCTCTTTCCTCCACTGCCTCCCAACTTTCTCACCTTGGTCGCTGGAGTTGTCCCCACTCTGGGAAGCCAGGCCCCCGCTGGATGGGCCTGGGGTCCCCAGTTGTACAGACCCACTGTCCTCATGGTCTGTGATCCACGTATTATTCTAGGGAACAAGAGTTAGGGGTCAGTGCCGAAGTTTGGGATGGCGCATGGCAGGGACCGTAGGCCTGAGAGCTGAGAGACCTGTGAGGGAAGCTTCTTCTTCCTTTTTTTTTTTTTTGTCACTTTGAGACAGGGTCTTGCTATGCAGTACAGGCTGGCCTTGAGCTCACTTTGTAGCCCAGGCTGGCCTCGAACTTGCAGCAATCCTCCTGCCTCAGCCTCCTGAGTGCTGGGATTACAGGCCTGTGCCACCATGCTTGGCAATTTTTTTTTTTTGGCGGGGGGAAGCTTCTGCTTATGCTCTTTCCTGGCTGTGTGATCTTGGGCAAGTCACTTCACCTCTCTGTGCCTCAGTTTCCTTGACTGGAAAGTGCAAGAGGACAGCAGAGCCCACTGTGCTGTGGTAAAGCCTCAGCGAGCTAATTTAGGGAAAGCATGTGACAGTCATGCGGTCTGCACACCTTCACAGAGACCCTTGGGGTGGGCGCTGGGCTGTGCGACCACAGCAGTCAGTGAGCGCACACCCCGCTGTCTCCTGACCACCCCGCAGGGTCTGGGCATAACCCCATCATCAGACTCATTAACATCTCCGGAGCGAAGCGAATGGACACTTAACTAAGCGGGATAAATTGCGGCTATGAATAGTCAGGTTAGATCTTGCTGCCAAGAGATTTTGCACTAAACTTATGTGGGGGGGCGGGAAGGAAGTCTAAACTCTTGAGTGTTCAGAGATTCTAGGATCTCAGAAGTGCAGATAAAGGGGGTTGTATTTTCTGCACCCAAACCGGGACCCACTTTGAGGAACTTGACAGTGTGCTGGACTTGCCCTCTGGCTTGGTCCTATGCTCCAGGAAGCCCCCCCCCCACATCGCTCCCACATCTGGATCACTTTGTCCCCTGGTTTAAGATGGAATTCACAGGTAGGCCTGAGGGTGCACAGCTCTAATCCGGGGCTCTGGAGGCTGATGCGGGAGGATCACAAGTTGGAGTCCAGCTTGGGCACTTGAGTCACTTAGCAAGACATTGTCACAAAATTACAAAATAAAAAAGGTCTGGGGATACAGCTCAGTGTGAAAGCCCTGGGTTCAATCCCAGGTACCACAAGAAAATAAATATATAAATAAAATAAAATAAAGATGGGATTTGACCTCTGCCAGGCAGCTGTAGATTAACTGTGTCCTTTCACTGAAAGCCTGGGCCACACCCTCAGGCAGTGGTACATCCACTCCTCACTCTGGTTCTGCCAAGTGGCCCATTTCTCACCTTGGCAACTTGGGGACAAACAGTTGCCCTCAGGCTGCTCCTGGTGTCCACCTGCCCTTCGTCCTGGCTGCTGTGACCTCTTGCTCCTCATAGGGACACTGTGGACTCCTGATAAGGCCCAGAGGAGCCCTTTCCTGGGTCCATGGGTCTGTGTGGGATCACAGGGTGGGCTGTGTACACAGTGAGGTGACGGGTCTGAAGGCCTGTGAGCATGGCCATGGCTGTCACCTGAAGCTCTCGCATCCTGGAGTCTGACCAGCTGCTATGGGTGACGAGTAGAGCTAAGCTGACGAGCCTGAAGCGTCCTGGACTTGCATGTGGCACGGAACTGAGTGTGACCCTCCCCCCAGTGTGACTCTGGTGGGCATGGCCTGGTGGCCCCAGAGGGCATGTGGCCATGGAGCAGCTGTCACATGGTGGTGACTGAGGCATGCTGTGGCGTGTGTGTGTGGCTGTCCCTGACCCCAGGGTGCTGCATGGCTCGGGTTTGAGGGTGGCGCCCTGGTTGCAGAGCTGTGCATGTGGTGACTGTGACTCCCACAAATAGGGTTATGACTCCACCTGGACATCGGGTGGGTGTGGGTGCCAGGGACTCTGATGCAAGTGTGCCCAAGGCTGTGAGGTCTGAATAGGAGGCTGCCAGGGACTTGTCCCTGGTAGTCACATGTGAAGGTGCTCACTGAGCATGAGGCCATCTGACCTGTGTGCACTGCCCCAGCCTGAGCTGTGCTGTGGTCCTGCATCTGACCTCACACTGTGTTGGTCCATGGCTGCCTATAGTGACACTGACCACCAGCTGTGGCCCTTGGGGCTTTTTTTCCCCAAGTGTCATTTCTTTTTTGGAGGCAGGGTCTCCTCACTAAGTAGCCTAGTCTGGCCTTGAACTCACAGTAATCCTCCTGCCTCAGCCTCCAGAGTGCTGGGATTACAGGTGTGCGCCGCCATGCCCAGCCTCAGGGGTCACTTCTCTGTCTCCCTGTGAGTCTCTGGACAGTCAGGACCCTCACAGCTGTCCTGTATGTAACTCCTTGACAAGACGGTGCCTTGGCCTGATTGCTGCGTGCACAAGCACGTGGGGGGCCTGTCCAGTGGTATGCGAGTGTGGCTGTGTTTGAGTTTGGTGGCAGGACGCTGTAATGTCACCGGCACTCACTCTAGAACACTGGTACTGAATCAGCCACCAGGTCTGCCCTGCTGCCTGTGGCCTGGTGTTTCAGGGCGCCAGAGGTGCTACTGTCTGTGGTGCAGCTGGGTTTGGGTAGCTGCGTGGGAGCCTGTGTGGGTGCCGCTGAGCCTGTGGTGCTGCCTGCAGCTGTTGGTGTGTGTCGTATGTGGACATGTACAGCTGCCGCGCTGCTGGTGTGGGACCTTGCGCCATGCATGTCCCGTGGCCAGACTGCATCCGAGGCGCTGTGGCTGTGTCCAGGTGACCCATGATGCCCCGACCCAGACCCACCTGGTCTGGGAGGCTGGGGCAGGAGGCCGGGTAGTCCTCGAGATCCTCCCTGCAGCCACTGTCCCGATCCTCGATGACCAGGTCGATGGGCATCTTCCCCTTGAGGCAGGTGATGTAGCGGTGACAGAAGTTGTCGCACAGGTCGTGGACCTGGGGGGGCACCGGGGTACTGGGGGGGCCACCCAGGGGCCAGGGCCTGGGTTCTGGGGACGGGACATGGGGCAGAGGTGCTGGGCGGTGAGGCCGGGGCAGGTGAGAAGGACTCACCTTCTCCAGCTCCAGCAGGTGGAAGCGCAGCACCTGGATGGCTTGGATCATCTGTGAGGGCGGAGCACGGCAGCCCAGAGCGACACAGAACAGGAGCAAACACAAAGGGAAGGGAGGGAGACAGAGACGGGAACCCAGGGTTATGAGGCTGAGAGAGAGACAGAGGCAGAGACGGAGAGAAAATCTGGCCCAGGAGTGGGTTGGGACACAGTGTGCATGCGCATCTCGCCCCCTCTTCTGCGCCACCCCCACCCCAAACTGTATTTCCCAGGGTCCTTTGCCAAAGGTTTTGGTGAAGCCCTGCAGGGAGCTCAGGGGCAGAGGGGGAGCGGCCCCGTATTTGTCCCTCCCTCCTCCCCCTTCTGCCCCATCTCTCCTCCTCTTCACGGAGGAAGACTGAGGCCTAGGGAGGTGGCACCACCTACCCCAGCTCACAGAGCCAGAGTGGCAGAGCTAGGATGTGAACTCGGGCCCCTGAGTCCTGTCCTTAAACTCCAGGCTCTGCTGTTTGTAAATGGGCAACAATGCCGTAGTGTGAGGACAGGACTGGGGCCTCCCGGGCAGGGTCCAGGGCTCACCAGATTGTCCAGCTCTGGGTTGGAGGAGAAGAGGGGCCTCTCGGAGCGAACCTGGGGGGAAGAGAGAGCAGCGAGGTCACCACCTGTGTCCTGCCTGCCCCGTGGCTCTCCTGGCACCCTGTGGCTGGATGGCCCTGCTCACCTGCTTGGCAAAGGCAGCGATGTCCTCGGTGAAGGAATCGGAGGAGCAGACATCACCCCCAGGGGATGCGCCCAGCCCAGCCCCCACCCCATCTCGGGGTGAGCACGTGGCCAGCTCACATTTCTCAAAGACCAGGGCCAGCAGCGGGAAGAGTGGGTGTCTGAGGAGGGGAAGAGCAGAGGGCTTGTGAGGGCAGGTGGGGTCAGGTGCGGTGGTGCGTGCTTGCTGTCCCAGTCAGAACTTGGGAGGCTGGGGCAGGAGGAGGGTTATACGTGTAAGGCCAGTCCGGGCGACATAGCGTGTTCAAGGCCAATCTCAACTACATAAAGATTTTTTTCTTACAAAAGAAGGAAAGACAAGGCAGAAAGAAAGATAAATAAAAATGAAGAGTGGCGTGAGGGGACTGGGAGGAAACGAGACCCGCAGAAAACACGTGGACAGGGACACAGGAAGACCAGACGCACAGAGAGGAACGGACCCAGAGACAGCAGCAGGGAGCAGCCACAGGGACTCAAGCTTCTGTACCACACTCACCCATAGATCTCGTCCTTTTCCCTCTTCAGGCCGTCGCTGTCCGGGCCCGGGGGCGCGGGTGGCCGGTGCGGCCCATAGGGCCCAGGGGCTCCGGGTGCTGCAGGCGCTGCCTCTGAGAAGCCAGCCAGGGCTGCCGTGCCGTCCACAAGGCCTGGGTAGCGGGGCAGCTCATCGTACTGGGGGAGGCGAGAGGGGGGCCGGCAAGTTAGTGCCCGGAAACCCAGCCAGAGCAAGGGGGTGTGCCCCCTGTCACCTACCACCTGGCCCCTACCCCTTAACTGCAGTGTCCCAAGGAGCTGGGGGAGGGGCAGACCAAGCCCCTTCCCAGGGCCGTTTCTGGTGCCCTGGGGTTTTGGAAAAATGTCCCCTTAGGATTCCGGACTGTGGGAGGACGAGGAGAAAGACCCAGTGAAGTCAGGGTGGGCCAGCTGGTAGCTCTCAGGGGAGGGAAAGGCACAGAGAAACAGAAAGGTGGGGTCACCGGGACATGTCCTGGGGGCCTGGAGCACTGTTTGTTCAATGGTCTCCATGGCATTTCACAGATGTCAGATATGCACTCCTGACACAGGGCTGCACCACACATGGAATCGTGCACACGTGATTGTGTGTGTCTCACACACACACACACACACACACACACACACACACACACACACGCACACGGGTGCACATCAGGACAGGGAGGCCGAGGGCCACGCCCCTGCGATCACCAGCAGACCCCACACACAGCCCACAGCCAGGCAGAGGGACGAATGAGAGCCACCCGGGCGGGACGCTAGCACAGGGCCTGGCACACGTCAGTAGACACGTGTGGAAGGGCAGGACAGACGCACTGGTGCAAACAGCCCGAAGAAACAGGAGCCTAGGGGTTGCATCTCCCCGTCCTGTGATCCCAGAACCACTCACGGGGAGGTTCCTCGCACCACCTGGCCCAACCCTGACCTCGGCAATGAAGACCCGGGGCCTCCGAGCGCAGAAGAGGGTCCTGCCGGCCGCCCCTCCTCCGGGCCTGGGTGGCCCTGGCCCCCAGGCGGGGTCTGCCTCTGCCTCTGCCCTCCCCCTCCCTCTCTCCTCTCCGAACTTCTCCAGAGCTCCGAAGTTGAATCCAACTGCTCCCGACTGCTCATCGCACTCCCTCCCCTCCTCCCACGATCCTGTGCCCCCGCGAGGTGGGTGCGGTGCTCCCTCCGCTCTCCGCCCGCTGTCGCCCTGGACCCAGAGCCAGCGGGTACCCCTCGCCCGGCAGCGGCCTGGTGAGACTCGCCTCTCCCACACCGTCCCCTCCCCTAACCTAGGGCGGCCAGGTCGCAAACAAAAGTAGATCTGAGGCAGAAGAGGAGGGGACCGCTGGAAGGCGGGTGCGGGATAAAGGGCCGAGACGGAGAGAACCCAGGGACAGAAAGGGGACCCGACGGGCCGGTGCTGAGGGCAGAGAGCGGGTCAGGGGACCGCGGGCCGCCGGGTGCGGCGGGGCCGGGCTGCGAGGCTGCCCACACCTACCCTCCGGGCCATGGGCGGGGAGGGCGCGGCTGGCTGCAGCCGCGGGCCCGCGGCGACGGAGGCGGGGTCCCCGGCCCCCCACGGCCTCAGCTGCGCGCGCCGGGCGGGGCGGCGGCTCGGTGCATGGGCCGGGCCGCGGGGTCACGGCCGGGGGCTCATGGTGGGGCGCAGGGCGCGGGGGTCGCCGGCCCCGCCCGGGCCCCGTCCCGCCCGGGGCTGCGGGACCCAGGCGGCCGCGACGCGCGGGTCGGAGCCGGGCGGGGGCCGGGCGGGGGCGGCTCCCAGCCTCGGCCGCGACTCCCTCCCTCCCGTCTCCTCCGTCGCTCCCCGCTCGCTCCTCTGTGGTCACATCCGGAAGTTCCACCGCGGAGGAGCGGAGATGCTTAACCCGCTGTCCGCCGGCGGCGGGGACGGGGCGGGGCGGGGCGGGCACGATGGCCCCGCCCCGCCCCGCCCTCTCCGCCGGTCCCTCCCCTGTCTCCCTCCTGTTCCCGCCCCTCTCCTGCCTATCTGAGCCCTCCGCTGCCCTCGCCCTTCCCCCTCCTGCCCAGCGCCTCTGGCCCGCAGCCGTCCACCCTATGGCCTTTGTATTCGAGGCTCCCAGGATACAACTAGCCCTGTCCACTGCTTGGTCCCCGGTCTCCGCCTGGCTCCCCTCCTCCTGCCGCCTTCCTGTCTCTCACCCAGTCTCCATGGTTTCACTATGTGAGACAAGATGAGAGAGAACAGGAGGCAAGAAGGAGCCCGAGGTCTCATATTTTAGTTTCTCCTCTTGCCCTGGCGCCCTTCCCTCCCTCCCTCCCTTGGAAGATAAGGACGGTGCGCGTGCACGTGTGCGTGTGCGTGCATGCGTGCGTGTGTGTGCATGTGTGCATGCCGCTGTCCCTCTGCCCGCCTGACCCCTGCCTTTAGAGGGTCCTAAGCCGGGCCTGGTGGCGCACGCCTGTAATCCCAGCACTTGGGAGGCTGAGGCAGGAGGATCGTTGCGAGTTTGAGACCAGCCTGGGCTACAAAGTGAGCTCAAGGCCAGTCTGGACTGCATAGTGAGACCCTGTCTCAAAAAGACAAAAATAAAATAAAATAAAATAAAATAAAATAGAGCGTCCTTAGCCTGAAGTCCCGGCAGCTGCTGTGGGAGGCCTCGTTGTCTCCAGGCCTTTGTTTGAGCGCCTGTTGGGGAGGCTCCTGCAGTGCTTGTCTGACCCCAAGACAGCTTTGAAGCAGGCGTACCAGCGGGATAAAGGCAATGGTTTGTGCAGTGCAATTTCCAGAGCACCTACTACATGCCAGGGGTGCTCTGGAGACACCCCGGGGGGCACAAGACTCACTTCTTGGCTGCGCGGTGCTCAGGGTGTAGTCAGGCAGGAGGAGAGCCGAGAAAACCAGTGAGCAGATGTGGCAGTGTGAGCTGCTGCCCAGGAGTGGCCAGCGCTCTGAAATCGTGCAGGATGAAAATGGCTGGGGACTGGACAGGGTAGCCCTCTGCCACGGTGGCCTGGGGCCTGTGAGTGGCCTGGGGAGGGGACCAGACTCAGGCAGAGGGGGATGGGGACACCGAGAGCGGGGGAGCTCACCGAGGGGCTGAGAGAGCAGCCCCCACCTCCCTGCCCAGGTCCAGGAGGGGGCAGGAGGGACACAGGGCTTGGGTGTGGTGGCCACAGCGCTCCCGGGGCAGCCCAGTGAAGGCTGGGGGGACAGAAAGGGATGCTGGCCTAGTCCTCCTCAGGCCCCTGGGCTCCCACCCCTGGGCTCCCTCTCAGGCTCCCTCTGCGGGTGTCTGTCCCTCCTGCCCCTTCCCTGTCTCTCCTCTCCACTGTGTCTCCAGCTCCCAGGAGGCCAAGTGAACTGTGGCCAGGGCCCCGGGCCCCCTGGGAGTTGCTGGCTGCGGCTCAGCCAGGGCCCGCCCTCCTCAGCCCTGTCCCTGTCCTGCAGGGCAGTTAATGCGGGGCAGGCTGGGGTCTGGGGGCCCGGGCCCAGGTTGTGGTCCTCACCCGCTCTTCTGCAGGAGGTGCTGGCCCTTTAAGGAAAGGTCTGAGGCTAGGGAGGGGGCTGATCCCCAAGGTGCACCACCCCCCAGATTGGAGTTTCAGAGCAGAAAATTAATTTAAGTCACTTTTTAATTAAAGATGTAAAGCTCTTCTGCCTGCTCTCCCCCACCCCCTTCAGCTGAGATTCAGGGTGGGGCCCAGGGGACTGGGGTCCCCGCCTTGACCTGCATCTCTGGTGTGCATGGGGGGTGTGGGGGCCCCTTGCCTTTGCCTGGCTGACTCTGAGCACAGTGGCCCCTCAGGACAGTCCCAGTCCTGGTGCGGGGGAGTGGACAGTGGGTGGGGGTGGGGGTAGGGGCTGCTTCTGCCGAGCTCAGAGCTCGGAGTGCACTGCAGCCCCACACAGGTGAAAGGGATGCATCGCTGGGGAGGGAAGAGGCTGGGCTGACCTGGAGGGACAAGGCGGGTGCTGGAGGGAGGGAGAGGCTGTGTTGCATCTGTCTCACATGCGCACGTGTGTACACACACACACACACATGCACACGCACACGCACACACACGCACACACACACACACGCGCGCACACGCCCTGCCGGTCTCCTCCTCCTGAGCCAGCTCCCTCACTCGGTCCTCAGACCTTTGTCTCCAGGGCACGGCAGGTGGCACAGGCCCGGCCTGGAGCGGTGTCCTCCTGGGGCACTGGCCAGGGCCTCCCTGCAGGCTCTGGAAGCAGCTTTGGGCCTGTGCTGCCCTCGGCGCGGCTGGGGGTGCACGCGGCCAGGAGAGGGGCCACCCTCTGCCATCTGGCTGCACCACGCCTACAGGAAGGCTCCAGGCCGCCCTCCTGGGCAGCACCCCCTGTCCCACCCGCCACCACCTGAGCTTAGGCCCTACAGGCAGCTGCTGTCCCACGGGTGCCCCACAGCCCCAGGTCCGGCTCTCCAAGGCTGTGGCAACAGACGCTGCCTTGGGCCCCTCCTCTCCTCCCCGCCTCCTGCCGCTCTCTGCCTCTGGTTTCCCCTTTGTCTACAGCTCCCTGTGCCTCTGTCCCTCACCCTCGCCCCTCTGAGGATGCACCTGAGCTCAGGCTGTGGGGCAGGGGCCCCTCCTCAGCCTCTCTGTGCCTGGACTGAGCATCTCCTCTTTCCTCTCTGCCTCTTTGTTGTCTGTGCTTTCCGTCCCACCACGTCTCTGCCCCGACGCCCCGAGTCTCCCTGCACCCCGCCGCTTGGCCTTCAGCAGACACGCGGCGTGTGCCTGTCCTGCCCGCCTGGCCTGTTCAGGGAGAAGGACGCGTTCATCTCGGGTCCCCTCCCTCCCACTGCCAGGCCATCCATCACAGCAGCCTGGACGCGGCGGCTCGTTTATCACCCCGCCCCCTCCCCTCTGCCTGCCAGGCAATCAGACCATTCGCCACGGCCGGCAGAGGCTGCGGGTGCACCAGGCCAGCGGCGCTGTCCCCGCCAGCCTCTCCCTGGCTCCGCGGCTGCCCCCGCCCGCCCCGTCCTTTCCCTCTGCATCTTCTCCACTTGACCTTTCCCATGTCTCTCCCAGTCGCTGCCCCTCCATCCCCACCTTGTCCTGCCCGTGCCGCTCCGTGTCCCTCCACATCTCTGACTCCCCACTGCCTCCCTGAGGATCTGGGCTGTCTCTCGGCAGCTGGGACACACCTCTGTCCTCTGTCCCTCTCTCAGCTGTGAGCCCACCGGTTTTGTTCCATGGCCCAGCTCTGCCTCTGTCTGCTGCTGGCCGCAGCTGCCCCTCTGGACCCATCATCCCTACCATGGCCCCTGCACCCACAGCAAAAATCGCACAGGGAGAGGACAGATGGACACACAGGGAGGGATCAGACAGGGGAGGGCGTTCAAGTTGCAAGGGGAGACACTGAGGACCTGAAGGTCAGGTCGTCCGCTCCTCTCCCCCAGTTTTGTGGGCTCGAAAGTCTTCCCTAGAGTTGTGTACGGTGGCAAATGTTTGTAATCCCAGCACTCTGGGAGGCTGAGGCAGGAGGATCCAAGTTCAAGCCCTGCCTGAACAACTTTGTGGTTTAACGATTCTAAGTCTAAAAATAAAAAGGGCTGGAGGCTTGGCTCAGTCCAAAGGCTCTGGGTTGAATCCTCAGTACCATAAAGAAAGAAAAAGTCCTCCCTCAGTCTCCTTCAGTCCCTGGGGGCATAAGTGGGTACGAATGAGGCAGAAGGTGGCGACCAGTGCCACACATCTTTCCCACAGAAGTGGGGAGAGGGCAGAACGCACCCCTGGCAAGAGCCCGCCACCCCTGGACAGGGGTCAGTGGACCCAGCCTCTCTTGGCCTCTGCACTCCGCAGGCCCCCAAGAGCCATGGCAGGATGGAGACCCTGTCCCCTCTCCCCCGTCATTCCTCCCTCGTGTCCCGGAATCTCCTGCCTCACACTCTGGCCTCAGGCTGGCTTCTCCGGAGCTCAGCGGAGCACGGCGGCCAGGCAGTGACCAGCTGCCCTCCTGTGATGGCTGGACACTCGGCCAGGCCATGGGGCCCAGATGTTCGGACGAAATCAGGCTCTGTCATGCTGTAGGAGTATTTGTATTTTGTATTTTTATTTTCTTAATGATTGTCAATTTATTGAAACACCTGCCTTAGGCATCTGTGACAGCGACTTCAGCCGCTGCTCCCGGCTCCATACCGAAGGGAGTAATCCGTTTAACAACCTCAGAAGCACTGCGCAAGCAAATCAATGAGTCGCTTGTGCATTCTCATCTGGGAAGGATCCCGTGTCTTAGATCCTCCCCCGCAAGGCATTGCTCTTGTGGTGATTCTCAGGGTCTTAGCAGGCATGGAGCGGGGCCTTTCACTTTGAGGTTCTTTTCCTTTGCACCTCTGATCAAGTCAGCACACCGCTTTTCCCGCCATTTCACGTTGCGGCTGGCCAGGAGAACCCTAACTAGGTGAGTTGCCACCGCTGGTGCCACGGGTGTTTTTCCAGTATCTGTGAATGTGGTGGCCGTGGTGTAGCTTCCTCCATGGCCACATCAGTCCCAAGCTGAGCCCTGGCTGGCAACAGCACTGTGGCTGGGCCGGGCCTGGAGACCTGCTGGCCGCCCTCAAGCTCTGAAGCCCACAGCTGCTCTGCACCCAGGCTCCGGTCTGCACCTGTTCAGATGCGGGCGTCCCTTGTCCCTTCTCTGTGGTGGCCTTGCTCCTTCCCATCCGCGCCCTTCCCGCTGTGGGACCCGGGGCAGTTGTGTCACCTCTCTGAGCCGCTTCCTGCCCTGGGGAGCCG
>PVLD010003980.1:121803-133043 GCA_004027595.1 Dinomys branickii
TCTGCCCCGCCCCCTCCACCAAACGGCTCCCCCAGGTCCCTGGCTCCTGCCCGGGCCGTGTCCTGCACACCCTCTTCTCTCGGCTTCTCCGTTCCTGTTCTTGCCCCCGACGATCACCTCCCTGCTTCACTCCTCAGACCTTAACTGTCCTGGTTTCCACTCCGCCTGCACGTTGCTTGCCTCGAGGTGCTTCCGTGTCCCAAGCTCCGCGGGCAGTCTGAGCCTTCACTCACACCGCGACCCGTGGCTCCTGCGCCCCCTGCTGCTCTTCCTGGGCACTGCTTCTCTCCCTCGTCCCCACCCCGGCTTCCTCCTTAATGGGTCTTGCACAGGCTGCTTCTGGGCTACCCCTTTATCTCTCCCCGCTTCTTTTTTTTTAGATGGATTATCGGACCCAAGGTTTTCGGGCTGAGCTACAGCCCCAGTTTTTTTATTTTTTAATAGTCTCACTAAGTTGCTAAATTGCCCAGTCTGGGCTTGAACTTGGGATTCTCCTGCCTCAGCCTCCCAGGGGGCTGGAATTACAGGCTTGCGGCGCCGCACCTGGCTCTGGCTCTTTCTTTTGAATACACCACCACTCTGCCGGATGCTCTTCCTGGCTTCCTCACCCGGCCAGATCTGCACTCTTCACTTTGTTCTCTCCCAACTAATCTACCCCTGTCTGCTGTCTGGGTGCCTGCCCCAGCCTCTTCACTGCTCTCGGACCTCGGAAGACTACAGGTAGGCAAAGACTCGAAATATCAATCAGATAATATCAACTTTAGCTGGCATGGTGGTGCATGCCTGTAATTACAGCACTCGGGAGGCTGAGGCAGGAGGATCGTTACGAGTTTGAGGCCAGCCTGGGCTACAAAGTGAGCTCAAGGCCAGCCTCAACTGCATAGTGAGACCCTGTCCCCCTGCAAAAAATCAACTTTAACCTCCCTCCAATCTTCCCATTGAAACTCGCCAACTTAGTTCTTAAAATGCCCTTAGTTCTTAAATGCCAAGCTCCTTAGCGTGGCTGGTAAGGTCTCTTATAATCGAGCCTCCTAAGCCCCACTCCTTGGCTTCTGTTAAGCGCTCGCAGGATTCTGCAAAAGTCGTGAGCTCGCTGGTCTGCGCCACCGCAGGGCAGAGCCCTTGACCCAGCGCAAGCGCCGCCCGCACACACCTCTTGTTTCAGAATTCTGCGAGTGCTGCTGTACGTAGGAAACTCCGCTGACCCTAGTTCTCTCAGGTTCCTCTTTTTCACTCCCAGGATGCCCCAGAAGAGGAAGAGTGTGCGCGCATTATTGGGGGCGTGGCTAAGGGAGCCCTGGGAATGGGGGCGTGGCCATCGGGTGCCCTGGACTCCTGTGGGCGTGCCCTGCAGGGGACTCTCCAAACGCAGATAACCTGATTTATTCCACAGTTGCCCAAACCTGAGTCAGATCGACTTCATCAGCCCCCACTTCCGGAGCCCCCACTTCCCACGGGAAGACTTTTCCAGGCAGAATTTCAAAGTTTTATGGCAACTTTTACAGAAATCACAGAGAAGAGACAGTGGTGGACGCTGACGCCCGCGGGGAGAAGGGGCGTGGTGACGAGGCCGGGCGTTGGGGCGGCTGCACGACGGGACGGTAGAATGCAAAAAAAAAAAAACTGGGAAGCGGGAGGTTATGGGGGTGGCAGGGTCCTCCTGGGGTTGCAAGGAGTGGACAGTACCCCCAGCTCCCCAAGGTGTGTCCTTTAGGCAGGAAACATCGACAGTAAGAAAATGCAGACGGCCTACCGGCAGACGGAGGCCTCCCAAGTTAAAAATGCTCACCCCGCCCCCCGCCCCCCAACAGGCAGAGATATGGCAGCATTTGCTGGCTTGTAGCGTCGGTCCCCGGGGGCCCTCGGGCTCCTCCTCGAGGGTCCTGCCCGGATTGGCTGGCACTGAGGGCGAAATGCGCGCCGAGGCTGTCTGCGGAGACTCCCGGGTGTCTCCCCACGGCCGGTCCGTCCGCAAGGCTGAGGGAGTCTGCTGCCCTCTCGAAAGCAAAGTCTGTCACCCCTTCCCACGACATGCACCCCCCCCCGCGTCCCCTCCCCGCACACACTATGTACACACACGCAGCCCCTCCCTCCAGGCGCGGGCTCGCAGAGGTAGTGGAGGGCGGTAGGGGCGCTGGAATGTGAGAAGTTGCGGGTCCCAAACGTGCCTCCTCCAGCGAGCCTCGGTTCCATCTGAAGTGCAAGTAGCAGGAGAGCTGTGGCCCCCGCGCGCTCCCGCTGGTCCTCCCCGGGCCTGGGCGGAACTCCCTGAGGGCGGGGGAAGGGCTGAGATCTGTGCGTCCTGGGGCCTGGGGAGAGGCCTTGGGGTGTCACCAGGAGAAGGGAGACTTCTGGGTGTGTTTGGCAGAAAGGCTGAGTTCCGGGGGAATGGGGCGGGTCTGGGGGTGCACGGGACAGGGCTGAGCGCCCAGGGAGGGGTCCCCGGGGAAGAGCAGTGAGATCTCCGGAGGAGAAGGCCAGTCCCGGAGCTGCGTCCGGGCGAGGCTGAGTCCGCGCGGCCTAGAAGCCGCGGATGTGGCAGTACGCCTCGAGGCTGGCGAAGAGGATGTAGAGGAACCAGAGGCCCAGGAAGAGCGCGGTGGTGGCGAGCTTGGGCCCGCGTGGGCCGCCCAGCTCGCCGCCGATGTGTGGCCGGCGCCGGTAGAGCAGCACTGCGATGCCCACGAAGGCGAAGACGGTGAAGAGCGTGACCGAGAAGGCCAGTGTGCCGGTGCGCACCTCGAAGGGCCGGCCCTGCACCGCCCAGTACACGGCGGCCACCGACCAGGCCACCCCCAGGCCCAGGAACACATTCACCGCGTTGGAGCCCGTCACGTTGCCGATGGATGCGTCCGCGCACTGGTCCTGCAGCGCGGCCACCTTGCTGGCGAATGTGTCTGTGGGGACATGGTACATGCTCAGGACTGCACAACCAGTGCCCATTCTGTGTAGGACAGGTTCTGCCTAGAGCGCGCGCCACGCTGTGTTTTTAGTTTTTGAGACAGGGTCTTGCTGCGTAGTTCAGGCTGGCCTTGAACTCGCTACGTAGCCCAGGCCGGCCTCAAACTTACAGCAGTTCTGCTTCAGCGTCCAGAGTGCTGAGATTACAGGCGCTCCTCAGTGCCCAGCCTTTTTCAAGCAGACTAGCAGGGCTCCATGGGCCGCAGTCTCTCCTGGGGAGCTGTCTCCCTTCATCTACCCCTCTGCCTGATGTCTCTGGGACACCCACCTCTTTCTGTGTGACTGGACTGCATTCAGCGGGCTCCCTGCCAACATTCCATGGTTTTCGATGCCTCCTTTGGCTTTTTTGCCTTGTGGTACTAGAGACTGAACCCAGGGCCCTCACACTGAGCTGTATCCCATGCCCTTTTTGGTTTTGAGACACCATCTCACTAAGTTGCCCAGGCAGAACTGGAACTTCACCATCCTCCTGCCTCAGCCTCCCATGAGCTGAGATTATAGGTGTGTCTGCTCTCCATCCACTTGGATTTGGGCAGGACTCATTTCACATATTGCATCCACAGGACCCCTCCCTAGCTTCTTTCATGCACCCCAACATGTTTCTCAGAGATTCTTCCTTTATGCTGCCCCTCCCCTGAGACCCTAACCCAAGAAGCCGTCTTTAGGGAGTTACCGGGTATGGAGGTGCCCAGGGCCACGAAGACAACAGCATTGACAGAGTCCTTGAGGCCCACGGTGCATCCAAAGTGGGAGGCGAGGTCCCCGATGAGGGCAGTGAGCAGGCCGATGACCAGGATGCAGACGCCAAAGCAGGCCCAGCCATGGCAGTACTCAGTGGGGGGCACGCAGGCGAAGAGCACCTTCCAGAACACCGTCAGGAAGTGCATCACGTAGTCAAAGCAAGACGGCAGCCGCTCCTCCCGGGACCCGTCCTCTTCGTCCTCCTCGTCCCCTGTGGGCACACGACCCAGCTGGGCACAAACCAGTGCTTCCTTCCTCACCTACGGAGGCCCCGTTTTATTTCACTTCCAGATAGTGGGTCGCACAAAACCTTGTTTTCCCCAAATCCCTTGCCACTAGGTGTGGCCTTCTCAGCAGCTACAAATAGTTTCCCAGAATCCCCTGCAGCTAGTAGAGTATACAGGCCAGGTAAAAATACTTTCCCAGAACCCCTTGAATTTGGAGGAGGTCATAGGCGGCCTGTTAAAAGTATTCAGCTTTCCAGGATCTCTGGCTGCTAGGGATGGCTGTATAGTTTCCTAGCTGAAACCATTCCTTTTCCCAGAAGCCTTTACCACTACCAACAGCCATATCTACAGGTATAAGCAGTTGCCTCTCAGATTCACTGTAGCTGGATGTGGCCACATACTTTGCTAAACATATTCACTTTCCCAGGGTCTCCTATACAAGGAAGAAATATAAATCTGGCTAAAAATTGTTACTTACCCATAATCCCTTGAGGCTAGCAAGAGCCCTGTCCTCAGATAAATATATTCACTTTCCCAGAATTCTTTGCAACCTGCAGGGCTAAATATATGCTTTCCCAGAATGCCTTGCAACACTAGCCATCTCACCCAGGTTGGCAGTGAACCCTAAACAGACGGTGGTGGAGGCTGTAGCTTTCCTGGTATGGCACTGTGCAGGGCTGTGTCTTCTGAGCTTTGTATAGGACAGCAGGCCCTGCTGTGGCTTGATTTGGCCTGCATTTGCCCTGCAGTGAGTTGTGTGAGGGGAAAGCATGAAAGAAATGCCCTGGCAACCTCACCTAAGCTGAGAAACATAGGGCAGTGTGGGGGACGCAGCAGTATCAGATAGCCCAGTGCCACACATCTGGATGCACGCTGACAAGAAGCATCACTGGCCCTGACCAGTCATATGAGCAACCAGGGAGGACATGCCAGGACAGCCACCGAGCCACAGGCCCACTTCCCAGGTCCACCTGAGGGGCCCCTCGATGTGCTCTCTCTAAGAGACCCGACTGTCAGCAAGCAGAGGACAGCTGCAGCGTGGAGGTGGGGACAGGCTGATGGATTCTGGGACACAGGTCATGTGTCCCCTCCCCATGTGTCCCCTGGCCACCTGGCTTGTCACAGGAATAAATGTCTGAAATTGTAAATGCTTAACCAAGGGCTTTGTGGATTCTGCATGCTGCATCTCAAACAATCAGGTGGCTCCTACATCAAGTACAATGAAGCTAGAAACTAAAGTTAGGGACTTCAGCTTAGCAGGTACTGCCTCTTCTTTCTGCTTGGAATGTGGACTTGAAGCCTGGAGCTGTGGCAGCCATTTTGCAACCACAAGGGCAAAAGCAAAAGCTGAGCGGCGGGAGGCAAAACAAAGAACAGAGGGAGCATTTAACGACATCAGTGAGTTACTATACCAGCTCACAACTACAGACTTTTCCATGAGAAAAAGAAGTCAGTGTGCTTGGGCCGCTTGCACTTTTCTGTTGTTTGCTGCTGAACTTGTCCCTAATGGATCTGGATCCACAGCGTGCAGGGCAGGGTCCGAGCAGAGGCTGTGCTCTCTGGGGACTCGTCACTACCTCACTTGCGGCTTTTCCCTGCTCTGCTCCTGCTCCGAGCTACCCTCAACCCAAACTGACCTCTGGCCCCATCCTGCACCTCTCCTCTCAGCCCTCCCCAAAGGGTCCTGCATCTCACGCTTCCAGATGTGCCTCCCCGCCTCATCCTTCCTCGTGTCTGACAGCTGTCCCTATCTGAAGACGCACACAGGTGGCTCCTCCTCTCCAGAAGCCCCTCTGGTCTCCAGGCTGCGTCGGGCACCCCATCTGGGCTCACCTTGGGGCCCCCCAGCCCAGCCCTGCTGCCCGTGGTCTGCCACTGTCCTGTAACATACCTGTCTCTGCCACAGGACAGGGCTGGGGTGGTCTCCATCACTTCTGTGTCCCCAGCAATGTCCCACAACAGAGCTGGGCCCAAAGGACCACTCAGAAATATGCTGTGACTTCCAGGGGCAACGCCTCCCAGCTCTGGAAGGCCCAGGAGCTCTGCTGTCTCCGGCTGCACCCGCTCCTCCCCCACCCTGAGGCCTAGTTTCTTTGGCCTTTATGTGTTCAGGGCCCCCAGACTCCATGATGGCAAGCTGATGTGTGAAGGTCAGATTCCCTGAGCCCCGGCCTTGCTCCCTTCCTGGACTCCCCGTTGGGTTTCAGGTCACTCCCGCCTCTCCCTCAGAGACTCAGTTTGCCCAGTCTGTATCACAAGAGATCAGTGCTGGTCTCAAAGATTAAAGCCGCGGTTCCAGGGGTCATCGTGCCTCTGGCCACACGGGGGCGCTGCGGATCTGCGCGAGGCCAAGCAGGGTGGGGACCAGGCAGGTGGGAGAGAGCCTGGTGCCCTGGTGACTGTCTCCGTGGCAACAGAGGAGCCGGGCTCTGTCTGGGGAGGCCGAGGTATTTCATCCGTTCTCGCCCCACTCACCCCTACCTTACGCGTGGAGAAAACCCAAGCCAGGACCCCTCAACCCAGAGCCGGTGCCCTCCCCACCTCTGCCCTGCCCGGGCCATGTTTGTGTCTGTGTACCGCCCCCCCCCCGCCGTGGCTCACTGTCCCTTGTCAGGGTGTGGGAATATTCCTTCTGTTCCTGTCCCTTCTCTGCTGTTCTGTATGCACCCCTGTGTGTCTGTCTCTCCCCTCTGGGTTTTTGTTTTGCTTTGTTTTGTTTTTTGGTCTTTTTGAGACAGGGTCTCGTTATGCAGTGCAGGCTGGCCCTGAGCTCACTTTGTAGCCCAGGCTGGTCTTGAACTTGCAACGATCCTCCTGCCTCAGCCTCAGGAGTGCTTGACTCTACCCTCTGCGTGTCTGTCTCTCCCTTCTGTCTTTCCCTTTATCTTTGTGTACCTCTTTGCTCTTCCTGCTGTGTCTGTCTCTCTTGGCACCTGCTGTCCTTTCTCTCTGCCACTCTGTCCTTCTCTCCCCTCTGTCCACCTGTTTTTCCTCCCCTTCCCCCTGTATCTTACTGATTGATGGGTTGGTTGAACCCAAGGCCTCTGCACTGAGCTACAGCCTCAGCCCTTTTCTATTTTGAGAGAGGGTCTCAAATCAGCAAGTTGCCCAGGTTCAGCTCAAACTTTTGATCTTCCTGCCTCAGCCTCCCGCAGTGCCGGGATTACAGGTGCGCAGCACGCCCAGCTCTGCGTCTCTCACCCTTCTCTCTTCTTTTCCTTCCTCGTCTCTCTCCACTTACCTGCACTCACTGTCACTGCTTCTAAAAACTGTTCCCTCCACGAATGGGTTCCAATCACCAAGGCCAAGTTTGTTTTCTTGATGAGTTTATCCACGGTGTTCTGGGGGAGAGAGGACAAGGAGCGGTCACTGCCCAGGTGGCTCTAGGCGGGGTAGGTATGGGGTTGGGTGTGAGTAGGGCAGGGATTCTGTGCCGGCCACACCCGCTTAAGGAAGAGAAAGGGAGGCGCGTGCTGTCCGTGGTGCTGACGCCGGCACGAGTACGACGGCCTGGGCCCCTCAGCCCTGAGATCTTCGAGGCTCCCCGCTTCCTGGCCCCTCCCCATGGAAATGCCCAGGCCAGACTCCCAGAAGCTGAGGCACCGGCGAGTCACCTTAAAGTCATAGGACTCCTCGATGATGACCTCCAGCCGGCAGTTCTCCCCGAGAACCGGCTTGCCCATCTCTGCTATCCTGCGCGCCTCCTCCTCCTCGGCCGTCAGCTTCCTGTCCCCATCCCCTGCAGCACGAGGGCCGGGGTTAGACTCCCAGGAGGCCGACCCATTGGGCCTGTGATGCCCCGACTACTTGTTCCTTAAATAAAATGCTGTGTGTCCTCTGGGAGGCCTCCTCGGTGATCCCTCCCAGCTCCACCTGACCATGCTCTCCTTAGCCCCTTGAAGTTCAGTTGGTGGGGCCAGGGTTCACATGGTGTAGGCTGCGCGACCTCAGCGGTGTGTCAGCCACTGTGCCTCAGTTTTTGTATCTGTAAGATGGGCGCAATAATACCTACCTCATAAGATAGTGTGAGAGTTAAGTAATCTGATTCATGCGAAGTGCTTAGCACAGGGCCTGGCACACATAAATATCCAGTAAGTGCTACTCTCTTGTTACTATCACCACTACAGTCACACCATCGCCACCCCTGTGGAGGATTCCTGGGCTCTGCACCCGAGCTTCTGAAAGATCCCAGAGTGTGTCTGAGGCGCTCAGCAGGACAGGCAGGTACCCAACTTGAGCGCAGAGCTTGGACACAGGTCCACCTGCACCCTCGCCCTAACACCACGTAGCTCCCCAAATATTTTGGCTCCAAATCCAGCCCCAGCTCTGGCGCCCAACCCTGTCGGATTCTACCTGTGGCCCTAAATAACTCAATCACCAACCTTGACTTCAACCGCCAACCCCGATTAGACCTCAAACCTATCCTAACTCTAAACCCCTGCTCCGATTCTAACACCCATGATCTAGCCTCTCAGTAACCCCCAGGCCAGTCCCAAACTCCAAGCCCAGACCGCACTGCAGTCACACATGACCCCAAACGTCAGTCCCAATTCCCAACCGAGTACCATCGATAACAGAGAACTTGACCATATGGCAGAGACTGCTATGTGTTCACCTAAACCTCTTTTCTTTCAGGCAAACAGCTGAACTACATTTCCCAGCCATCTTTGCGGCTGGGTGTGGCTGTGTGATCGACAGCTAATAGGGTGCGGGCAGAAGGGATGGACGGTTGGCCCTCAAAAACCTCCCATGTGTCCCTCCAGACTCTCTTGCCCTGTTTGCCAGATGGGAGCCGGGGGCCCAGCGACAGTGCCAAAGCTCCACGGCACCATGTGGCTGCATGGAACAGCCACATGGCAGAGGAAAGCCACCCACCAACAGGGAACTCTCAGAAAATTCTGAGCAAGAAATAACTTGTGCTGTATTAAGCCCCGGGGACTCACAGGCCTATGTGTTACAGCAGCTTGTGTCACTTGCCCTAAGGAACACAGTTTAACCCTAATCCTAACCAGAAACTGTACTTCTGATCTTGGCTCCAAAGTGACTGTTGCTTTCTCTGAACATCCTAATCTCTCACCTGCCCCCTCAAGATCTACGACACCAAAACCCAGCTGCACCTTTGACAGAAATTGGGCCCTAGCTGGGTGTGGTGGCTCACGCCTGTAATCCCAGCACTCAGGAGGCTGAGGCAGGAGGATTGCTTCGAGTTCAAGACCAGCCCAGGCTACAAAGTGAGCTCAAAGCCAGCCTGAACTGGACACCGAGACCCTGTCTCAAAGATAGAAAAGAAAAAATCAGGCCCTGATTCTGCTCTGATCTCACCACAGACCCAGGAAACACTTCCACCCTAACTCTAAACTTGACCCCACAGGAACACTGATTTCAAATCCCAGCCCCACTCCAGTCCTGTCCAAACCCAAACCCCATTCCCTCTAATCCCCTGACAAGCCCAGATCTGATTCTGTGGGGTTCACTTCCCCCAGTCTTGACCACAAATGTGTGCCTGACCTCCACACCTCTAACTATGACCCCAGCTCCAAGGCCTCATCCCCTCTAGGGCCAGCAGAACCCTTGCCCCATCCCAAGTCTACCTCCACCTCCCTCCACCCTGCCTCGCACCCCACCTGGTGCTCTGCCCCTCCCCACACCCTCTGGGCACCTCCCCCTGCGAGCCCGAGGTGACCCCACTCACCTTGACTGAGCAGCAGAGCTGGGGAGAGACAGAGACAGGGACACAGTGAGATCACGTCCCACGAGCGAGCTTGGCTCAGGTGCCCGCCGCTCAGCCCCGGGGCCCCCCACCCCGGACCCCTGTGCTCCCACAGACTCTCCATCGCCCTCACCTGAGATCCCTCGCTTAAGCCACTGGGGCTGGCCCAGCTCGATGAAGAAATTATCCTTCTTTTCATACTCCTCATCGTCCACGATCTTCACCTGGAGAGTTTTCCTGGGTGGGAGGCGAGTGGCGGTGTAAGATCTCCCCAGCTGCTCTGCTGTGCAGTGCCGCGTGCCCGTCCCATCCCCAGAGCCATGTCCTGTCCTCCCCAGCCCCCGCCCCCACGGGATCTGTTGCTGTCCACATTTGTCAGAAACAGACATCCGATGCCTTGAGGAGGAGGAGGAGGAGGAGGAAAGTTCTGCAAGGGAGCCAGTCTGAGCTCCCAGAAGCCACAGGACCGGACTGCCGCTATCCGTGGAGTCCTGAATCCAGCCAGCCCAGCCACTATCACCTCTCAGCTGGGCCACTGCTCTCACCTCTCCCCAGACTTGCTGTGGCCTCACCACCCAGGGCCTAAGTCCCCATAGCAGCCAGGTTAGACTGCCTCCTTCTGCTGCTGCAGACACATGGGCAGTTCCCGTCTCACTCAGAACAAAAGCCCACATTTGAGGGTGGTCCACGGGCCTCCATTCAGCCCAGTTGTTTTTCTCCCTTCTCAACATGGCAGGACTGCTTGTGCCACAGGGCCTTTGCATTGGCTGTGGCTGTTACCTCTGCCTAGACCACTCCTCCCTAGACTCACTTCCTCAGGCCCATTCTCTGTCCACTTTGGACCTTCTCCTGAGGTCTGCTTCCGTCCCCTTCCTGAATGATGAAATCCATTGCCCCTTCCCAGCATCCTTAGCTCCCTTACCCTGATTGGTTCTCTCTTTTTTTAATCCCCTTTTCTAATATACCATCTAATACATTTATTTATTTTGTTCATTATTTGTCATTTAACTCTTAACTTTAAAATGTAAGCTTCATTTATTTTATTTTTTGGTCTTTTTGAGACAGGGTCTGGCTCTGCAGTTCAGGCTGGCCTTGAGCTCATTTTGTAGCTCAGGCTGGTCTTGAACTTGCAACCATTCTCCTGCCTCAGCCTCCTGAGTGCTGGGATCACAGGCGCGCGCCACCACGCGCAACTCTACCATTTACATTCTTTGTAAGTTCATTTACATTCTTTGCCGTATGTCCGATACCCTGAATGGTGTCTCGTACTTTAGCATATCCTCCATAAATATTGTGTCAACTCCAATCCATCAGCACAGAAAATCCCCGCCTTTCTGTCCTCTGTCCTGACCACACTGGCAGGGTTAACTAGGCGCTACAGGCTTTTCTCAGCATCTCTGCTCCCATAGCAACCAGGGTGTGTTGGGGAACAGCTGGGCATTACCTGTCCCATCGGGCACACAGCCCAGCGAGTGCAAAGCCCCCAAGCCCAGAGAACCTATAGCTCTGCCGCTAGCAACTCTTTCAGCTGTAGAAGCCACATAGCCCCGAGATGCCTGGCCCCAGCACCCAGCAACACAAACACCAGCCCACACAGTCAC
>PVLD010003981.1:8430-121738 GCA_004027595.1 Dinomys branickii
TTTTTTTTTTTTTTTTTTTTGTCTTTTTGAGACAGGGTCTTGCTTTGCAGTTCAGGCTGGTCTCAAACTCACTTTGTAGCCCAGGCTGGTCTCGAACTCACCACTATCCTCCTCCCTCAGCCTCCTGAGGCAGGCTGGGATTATAGGCGTTTGCCACCATGCCCGGTGAACTTCTTTATTTTCGAGGGAATAACATAGAGCAAATATTTCTTTGATCCTGACTCATCCCAGATGATTCCATTCTTCCCCAAAAGGAGTTTGTTTCCAGTTAGACTTTTCACACCTTACTAATGCTTAATCTTTACTTTAATTCACTGGTTCATTTACTTTAATTATAAATATTGGTCAGATGTGGGTGGTGCACTCCTGTAATCCCAGCACTCAGGGGGCTGAGGCAGGAGGATCACTGTGAGTTTGAGGCCAGCCTGGGCAACATTATGAACTCAAGGCCAATCTAAACTCCACACCAAGACCCTGTCTCCAAAAAATTTTTGTTTAAAGTGTTTATGCCATTTAATTACAAACTTTCAATACATATGATAATGGGTTGGCTATGAAGGGATTAACAAAAGCAGTTAACACATTTGGAAATGAAAAAGTAATTATATATTTTTTAATTCTAGTAAGTTTTATTTCTTTTTTTTCTTTTTCTTTCTTTCTTTTTTGAGACAGGGTCTCTCTTTGCAGTTCAGGCTGGCCTTGAACTCACTTTGTACCACAGGCTGGTCTCGAACTTGCGATGATCCTCCTGCCTCAGCTTCCTGAGTGCTGAGATTATAGCCGTGTGCCACCGCCCGGCTCCAGTAACTTTTATTTCAGTGACTTTTTTTGTGGCAGTATTGGGGATTTAACACAGGGGCTCTGCACTGTGCTACATCCCCAACCCTTTTTATTTTGAGAGACAGCCTCATTAAGTCACTCAGCTTGGACTTGGACTTGTGGTGCCCCTGCCTCAGCTACCTTCAGTGCTGTGATTACAGGGCATGGGCCAGCTTCACTGACTCTATTTTTACAGTTACTTTCTGATTTTGGAAAGCAAGACTTGTTTCTTCTTTTAGTGACAAAGTAGTTTCCTTTGGAAGTAAATGTATTTTGATGAAATGGGAACAAGCCTACGAAACAATATTGTTAATTGGCCAATAAGTAGATAAGGCAAAAATGGCAGTGTTGTTGCTCCAGTATCTGCGGCTTGGGAGAGCTTGGCTCCCTCTGGGCTCTGAGACTGTGCGGTTCTTCCAAGAGGCTGGGCGTGGGCCCAGCTGCAGCGCATAGATAAGATGCTGCACAGTCTGACCTGCTGTGTAGCTTGGACACCACCTTTCTACTCAGACCGTATCCCTGCGCCCCTTTCTGCCCTCTGTGCCTGGCGACTGTGTGACCCAGCCTTACTGGCCTTTCTGGGGTCCCTTCATCTGCTTCATGTGAATCTCAGTGCATGGACTCCCTAGTGCAGAGGATGCAACTTTTCTCATTCCCCAGCGCTCAACTGAAATTTTTTTTTGAGGTCCCAATACATGGAGGGATTGGAATTTAATTCTCCACCCATCCAGTACCCTCCGTGCCCTACTTCCTTCCCTAGGGTATGTCTGGATCTCACCAGGTATGACGGGCACCTGGTACCCAAGTTACCTCTGCAGAAAGCACCCACTGATCCACCCATTGCATGATAGACTCTCAGCCTGCACCGCACCCTGCATGTTCCTGGCCCCTATGCCCAACTCCATCACATTCGGGGACACTTATGGCCACTTTCCTGGTACCACCTGGCACTGGCTTTCTGAACAGAGCTCCTTATACCTGTCCCTTCTCTGGCCTTTCTCAACCACCCTGAGGCACTGTCTCCAATCCCCCATCATGACCACCCCCAACGTTTGCCTCCCATCTCTCCTCAGAGGACTTCTTTGTTGATCTGTGTCATCTGTGTCATTAGTAAAAAACAAAAGGGGTATTTTCCTCTTGGATGTGCACCTGATGTGCTGAAGTCACCCTTTGGGGTCGGCTGGCACCATCTTCCCACTGGGGTGAAGCTTTTGGTACCATAAGGGCAAGAAGCCCTCGTGCAATTCTTCTCCAAAAAAGGAAGGGGATAGAAAAACAGCTAAAGAAAAAAATTGAAAAAGTAGCATTGCAAAAACTTTTTATCCATCCACATGGCACCTTACTTGGAATCTGTCTTGGAATCCCTGCCTGAAGCATCGGAGATACAAGAGGATTCTGGGAAGGCTGGAAGAAGTGGCTCCTTCTTACCCTCACTGGGAGACACACAAAGATGTGGAAATTGTTTTTATGGCTCATAGAACGTTCAAGACACCAGCAACCTCTGAACAAATCAGTACTAGGAGAGTCCCTTGATTTACACGTGACCCCATTTCATTCTTCAGTGATCGCTGAGCAATAGGTAATAATATGACAGTGCTGATCTTTCAAATAGGCTGAGGGAAGCACTTTCATTATTTGTTCCTCAGATATGACACCAACTACAGCAGAGTTCAGGGAGCTGGAAAGATCCACTCTGTCTTGCCAAGAGTGAGAGGCCCTGCTCCCTACTAGGGCCACGTGGTAAGCCCAGCAGAGGGCCAAAGCAAGGGCTCTGTTCAGTCTTGGTCTGGAACCTCAGGCACTTTTTTCTATATAAGTTGGTTCTCGAGTATTTTGCAGAAAGCTGATATATCTTAGTTTTACCTTCAAAGTTATTCCAGGATCTCACCTCCAGGTAAGTCTGTATATCTACGGGGCACAGTGGTACAGACCTATTTTACCCACTTACTTGGGAGGCTGAGTAAGAGGATCACAAGTTTGAGTCCAATCAGGACAATTTAGTGAAACCCTAGTATCAGGATAAAATATACCCAAAGCCAGGTGTGGTGGTGCACCTCTGTAATCCCAGCACTCAGGAGGCTGAAGCAGGAGGATTGTTGTGAGTTCAAGGCTAGCCTGGGCTACAAAATGAGCTCAAGACCAACCTGCACTGCATAAGGAGACCCTGTCTCAAAAAGACAAAAAAAAAAAAAAAAAATAGCCAAGCATGGCGGTGCACACCTATAATCCCAGTACTTGGGAGGTTGAGGCAAGATCACCATGAATTCAAGGCCAGCCTCAGCTACATAATGAATTCAAGGCCAGCATGAACTACATAGCAAGACTCCCATCTAAAAACACCAAAAAACAAAAACCCATCATGCAAAAGCCCCTGGGTTCAACCCCCAGTACCAGAAAGGAAAAAAAAAAGTCCCTGCCTATCATTTAAACTTCTAAAGAAAATAAATAAATAAAAATAAAAATAAACTTCTGTTCACTGTGCTTTCTGAAATTTATATGATCTGCCATCGGTAAACGCCCACATCCTTTGCCTCTCTTTTTTCTTTTTCTTTCTTTCTTTCTTTCTTTCTTTCTTTCTTTCTTTCTTTCTTTCTCTTTCTTTCTTTTTCTTTCTTCCTTTCTTCCTTCCCTCCTTCCTTCCTTCCTTTCTTTCTTTCTTCCTTTCTTTCTTTCTTCTTTCCTTCCTTCTTTCTTTTTTCCTGGTACTAGAGATTTGAGTGCAGGGCTACCTCCCCACCATTTTAAATTCCTGAGATAGAATCTTGCTAAGTTGCCTAGGCTAGACTTAAACTTGCCATCTTCCTGCCTCAGCCTCTCAGAGTGCTGGAATCACAAGTGCGGGGTGTCATGCCTCGCTCCCTTTCCCTCTTTTCTATACCTCTCAGTGTGATCCTGTTCTTGCCCGTGTGAGCCAGGCCATGTCCCGTTGCTCTGGAGCAGGGCATTCACTGCTGCATCTGGACTACTGTTCTACCCACTTTCCTCAACACAATGCAAAACTAAAGAATAATTATGATTCACTGAATCCTGGGAAGCATGTGCCATCATATCCTGCCCCCTCCTTCTCATAGGTCTATCTGCTGGCCTGCAGGTTGACAGTGGTTTGAATGGGACACCCAAAAGTTCACATGTTGGAAAAGTATCCCTCAAATCCATCCTTCTGGTGTTTGGAGGTGGGGCCTTTGGAAGGTGATGGAATCACGTGAGTGGGGCCACCATCACAACGTCAGTGGCTTTATAAGAGGAGGAGGAGCGAGCCAGTCAGGACACTTGCTCTGTTTCACCACAGGGTGCTGTCTGCCATGATGCCACCAGAAGACCTTGGCAGATGCCAAGTCCATGGCAGCCTCCAGAACTGAGCCAAACAAACCTGTATTCTTTGTAGATTACCCAGCCTGTGCCATTCAGTTGTAGCCACAAAAAGTAGAGTAAGACGTGGCTACTGTATTATCTCTCAGTCATTGAAGGTGGTTTTCTTTTTGTGGCACTGGGGCTTGAACTCAGAGCTTCACATATGCTAGGCAAGTACTCTGTGGCTGAGCTACATCCCTAGCCGCCCCCCTAATTTTTGAGATGGGGTCTCAGAAAGTTGTGCAAATTGGCCTCAAACTTGTGATCCTCCTGCCTCAGCCTCCTGAGTAGCTGGGATTATGAGCATGTATCGCTCATTGAAGATTTTTAATGATGTGTTTTATTGCTCACACTGTCTACATTTCTGATATCTTTCTTGATGAGTTAATATCTTTTTTTTTAAACAGTACTAGGGATTGAAGTCAGAGACTCACATATGCAAACCAAGTGCTCTACCAAGTATCTTTTTATTTTTGAGACCAAAAATAGAAAGGTTTTACTAGGTTGCCCAGGCTGAGCTTGAACTTGCCTTAACCTCCTGAGGAGGTAGAAGTACAGGCACACATCACTGCGCCTGGCACAAGTTAACACCCTTAAAGGATCCCTCCACACCCAGGCCACTTAGTTTTCTGGGCCCTCCCTGTCAGTGATCTTAAGCGCCCTCCCTGTGACCACCTCCTATCACTCCAGCTTCCTTCATTTGTATCTGAGCAGGTGGCTGGGCAAAGACCCCTGTCCTTGCTGCCTGACCGCAGGTTAAATTTATGATCATAAAACTCCATGCCCAGCAAGGCAACGACATTCTGATAGTCATCTGTGCTCCATCACTTCCTGCACAAACACCAAGACTGTTCCCCCTGACTTTGCACTGTGTTAATATTGCTTCTTCTTTCCCTGAGACCCAACATCATGGCAATGTCTCTGAGCAGCACCGGGCACCTCCACTTGTTCCCTTCTCTTTGGAGCACAGTCTAGGGCCCTGGGGCACCACACATTTTTGGTTCTGCTCTGGCTCAGCATCACCCTTCCAGGCTGAGGCTCAGCCCTCTAGATATAGTCACATGGCTTTATGTACTTTCTATGTTACTGACACCAATTTTAAATATGTGATTAACTGACATACAATAATTCCACATATTTATGGGGTACTGCACACACACACACACACACAAGATGTGTAATGATCAGTATATGTACAACCAAAGCAAGAACAGTGTGTAGTGATCCGATCAGGGTAAAAATGGCATGTTCTTCACCTCAAACATTTATCTTCGTGTGTGTGTGTGTGTGTGTGTGTGTGTGTGTGTGTGTGTGTTACTAGGGATTGATCTCAGGGCTTCCTAACTGAACTACATCCCAACCCTTTTTATTTTTTTATTTTGAGACAGGGTCCTGCTAAATTGCCCAGGTGGGACTCAAACTTTGAATCCTTCTGCCTCAGTCTTCCAAAGTCCTGGTATTATAGGCATGTGCCATGTACCTGGCTAAACATTTGTCTTTTCATTATGATGGAAACTTGCAAAATTCCTTCTACTAGCCATTTTGAAATACACAAGTAGTGTAAACCATACTTACCTTACTGTGCTATAGGACATTAGAAGTTATTCTTCCTATCCAACTGCACTGCTGTACCTGCCAACCATCCTTTCTTCATATTCCTTCCCTCTTCTCAACCTTCGATAACCATTATTCTACCCTCTACTTCATGATATCCACATTTAAACCAGGCGTGGTTGTGCATCATGTAATCCCAGCACTCAGGAGGCTGAGGCAGGAGGATCGTTGTGAGTTTGAGACCAGCCTGGGCTACAAAGTGAGCTCAAGGCCAGCCTGAACTGCATAGTGAGACCCTGTCTCAAAAAGACAAAAAACAATTGTACGCATATAGTATTTTGACACTCAGTTGAAATTTCTGGCTTCCAAATCCTCTTATGCCCTTTGTCTTATATCTTTTTGTTTGTCTGTCTTTTTGAGGCAGGCTGGCATTGAGCTCACTTTGTACCCCAGGCTGGCCTCAAACTCCCAAGCGCTGGGATTACAGGCATGTGCCACCACACCTGGCTTTGTCTTGTATCTTAATGTACAAGATGCTCAAATATAAGTGCCTGCTTGGAGGTCTACTTGGCAATTTAACACGTCAAAAGCATGCTCCATTGCATGAAACCACTTTCTGCCCTATTAGTGTGAATGGAACCACTATCCCTCTAGTGCACCCTGTTGCACAAGCCAAGCTCCATACAACTATCTCCTCCTCCACTCCCCCCTCCTTCTTCTTCCCACTGCCTCCTCATCTGGAAATCTTTTTTTACCTTTTTAAAAAATCCCTAATATAATCCCCCTCCCAGACCACAGTGGTCCAAATTACCATCGTTTCTCATGTAGACTCTCACATGTTAAAGGCTTGGATGGCCTCTAATGGGCTTTAAGGAAGTGATTGGGAAATAGGAGCTCTGACGTCATCTGTGAGTTGACTGAGGGGTTCATAGCTCAGTGGGTTTACTAGAAGGCGGAGCCTAGTCGGATGAAGCAAGTCATTTATCTGTGGCTTGGAAGAGTGTACTTTGTTTGACCTTTTTTCTCAGTGTCCCTCCTCTTTCTCTCCTTCCTGGCTGCCAGGAGGCAAGTATCTTCCTTCCACAATGCCTTCTGCCATGAAGTTTCTGCCTCCCCACAGGCCAAGAAGCAACAGAGCCAGGTGACCATGGACTGAAATGTCTAAAACTATAAACTCAATAAACTTTTTCCCCCAGTTGTTATTCTCAGGTGTTTTATCACAAGGGCAAGCCAACTAACATACTTCCTAATTGGCTTTCGTGCTCCAATTCCTACTCCTCTGTAGAGCATCTACTACTGTATGTACCTCTCCAAGCAGCCACCAGCATGATCTCTGGAAAACATAAGCAGATCAACTCATGTGTCTGCTCCCAACTTTCCAGTGTCTTCCCCCACATTTAAAACGAATTCCAAATCTCTCAGTAAGACCTTTCATAGCTTGGGCCCCTGCTGCCTTGGCAACGTCCATTCCCTCTCCTTGCCTCCCACTCCCTCAGTGTAGCCACGTTAGCAACTCTTGTTGCTTTTCCAGCATACCAGGCATTTGCCCTTTTGCTCTCCTCTGCTTGAAGCGTCTCTCCTCCCAGTGGTCCCCGTGGCTCCTCCCTCCCTTCATTCGGTTTTCTGCACCAAGGTCCACTCCACAGAACCTGTTCCCTGACTGGGCTCTAGCCCTTTCTCGAGCTTATTTTGTCCAAGTTATATGTTTGTCTGAATACACCCTGCCTAAACCAGGATTTCAGTTCCTGACTTGGCCAACTAAAATTAAAGCTTTGAGAGCGACGAGACCCTTATTTACTGTAATACCCCTGCTTCCTAGAACAGTGCCTGGCATACAGGAAGCCCTCAGAATACATGTATTGAGTGCATGAATGACTTGTGAAATGCCACGAGCATCAGGAGGAGGAATTAAGTGAATGTCCAGTCTACTTCCTTAGCTATGTGCCTCCCACCGCCATCAACTCTAAGGAGACAGTGACACCTCCTGGGATCGAGCATCTCCGGCCCTTCGGTCCTCCCACCTAATGGGGGAGTCAAGGGTCCATACTTTGAGTGGGCAGCAGGAGCGACCAGGCGGCCCTCTCTATGGTCTCCCTCTCAGAGTCCCTCCTCCCTGGCACCCGGTTTGCCTCTATGATTCTTCCTGTCCTCAGTCGGGAGGGGGCGCTGTGCGCAGGCGCGAGGTGACGCCGCGGCGGGGCCGGAAGGAGCGGGTCGGCGCCCTAGGTGGTAGCGGCGCAGCCGCGAACGTCGGTTGGGGACGCAGAACGCGCAGTGCGGAAGGCGCCTCGAGAGCCGGTCAGCTGAGAGGTAAGTGGCCGGCGCGCGGGGCGGTCAGTAGACCTCGCGAGAGGGCGGCCCGCGCGCGCAGCCAGGTGGGGGCGGGGGACACCGAGCTGAGGGGCGAGCTGGGTCCCGGGCGCGCGGGAGCTGGCGCCGGCGCCTGAGGCGGCGGGGGGTTGGGCGGCCCGGTCCCCTCCCGGCACTTGAGGAAGTTTCGCGGGGCGGCCTGTGGGAGTGCTGCGAGGCGGCGACCCCCCATAGAGCCCCGGCCTCCGCCGGCGGCCCTCGCTTGCCCTCTCCGGAGGCCGAAACCGCGGCCGCGGCGACGGAGTGTGCGCTCAGACCGTGGCCTGTGGGAGCGGAAGGCGAGGACTGTGACTTTGAACTTCGGCCGCGGCGGGGGACGCGGTCGGCGCTCGCAGCCTTCGGGCACAAGTGGGTGCCTGTCACTGCGCTCGCGAAGACACCGCCTGGGTGTCACAGCCCCCCTGAAGCCCCGAGCGTGACCGTTGTGACCAGCGACCCCGCGGCGCTTGGCACGTGCCATGAGGGAGCCCAGAGCTGCAACCTCCGGTGTCTCCAAACTTTTCTCCACTTCGGGCCTGTGCGCAGCCTCCCTGCCTGTTCGCTGTGTGCCCGCTGCTGTTCCAGAACGCTGGGGTCCGCTGTCCAGAACGCCGGGCAGCCCCATTGTACTCAGCGCCGGAGCAGCTGTTGCCTGGGTGTTTCAGTGCAAAGAGCAGACGCTTCGCTTCGCTCTGCCGGAACGAAGAGGAGACGAGGCTGAAGGTTTTATACTGTAGTATGTCTCAGTTGAGTGAATTTGTCCGAAAGACCCTACCTGAGAAATAGCCCGCCCGTAGGGGTGTGCATCGCAAATTTAGCATGCCGAGGTGGTGAGCAGTGGTGAATGTGAGGAAATGGCCGGAGAGCCTGGGCCCAGTCCCCTGTTAAGGTCATTAGCAGCTTTAGGGCTTTTTCTGAAGGCGAACAGCAGCGAATAGAGAACCCTGCTGGCGTGGTGGCTCGTGCCAGCGCTCTGGGAGGCCGAGGAAGCATCACAGTCAAGCTGAGCCTCGGGGACTTCATGAGACCGTATCTCAAAATTTTAAAAAGGCTGGGAATGTAGCTCAGTGCAAAGACCCTGAGTTCAGCATCCAGTGATGCAAATAAAGGGTGGGATGCGTGGAAAAGTCTAATAAAAGTTGTGGTATGGGTTAAGGAGACTGAAAGTTTATAAACTAGGGTAGGTGAGGGTGTGCCTTTGCTAACTGGTGTGAGCCGCTGTTCAGTAGTTTACCACTATGAGGCTTCGCCGTGGTCTAAATTTTTTCCAGACGTAACTAATTCTTACATCACACAGTCCCTTTATTTGAATAAGACGTACTGCCATGTGCCAAACATACTCTAAGCATTTTCCACATACCAGCTCTTTCACCTTCCTCAGAGGTGCAGCTTCTGGTGTTAATCTTCATCTGAAAAGAGAAGAAACTGAGGTGCCCAAAGCGCTCTTGTAGCATCTACACTGTACTTCGTGTGTGGCAGTGAGCTGTGTCTTAAGGCCACAAAAGTGAGGAAAATGTATGGGCTTGCCCCCTTTGGAACTTAAGGTTCTGGCTGAGGAGACCAATGTTAAACAGAGCTTTGTAAATAACTTATAATATTTCAAAGAAATGGGGCTAAATGAATGAAAATGGTAGGAAGGATATCTAGGCTGTCAGAAAGATTTTCTTGAGCAATGAAGAAGTGGAGGATGAAGAGAGATAATTTGGTCAAAGACAGGGACTGGGGCTGGGGATGGGGTTGTCTCAGTGACAGAGTACGTACCCAGCTTTTTGTGAGGCCCTGGGTTTGATCCCCACCACCAGAGGATTAAAAAAAAGGAATAATCAGCTCTAAAGAAGAGTCTCCAGTAGAGGGAAAGAGGAAATCACTGTCAGGGAGCCTGGCCACTGTCGCTGGAGAAAAACGGTGGAAGAAGTATGAAGTGCCCATGTCCACTAGGGTCTCATACAGTACAGTGTTTATAACCAATAGTAAGGATTTTGGTTCTGCCATGCTAGGGTTTGCAAGGAGTAGAGGCTGTAAGCAGTACTTGGGATAGAAGGGCAGAGTGTCATGAGCTCATAGATGATTCAGTTGGTTTTTTGGGTTTTTTTGTTCTTTTTGTCCTTTTGAGACAGGGTCTCACTATGCAGTTCAGGCTAGCCTTGAACTCACTTTGTACCCTAGGCTGGTCTCAAACTTGCAATAATCCTCCTGCCTCAGTCTCCTAAGTACAGGGATCACAGGCTGAGATTACAGGCATGTGCCACCATGCCCACTACTTTGTTAAAATGAACACATTAACCAAGCATGGTGGTGCATGCACCTGTAATTCCAACACTGGGAGGCTAAGGCAAAGGATCACAAGTTCTAGCCCAGCTTGGACAATTAAGTGATTTAGCAAGATCCTGTCTCAAAATACAAAATAAAAAGGCAGGCATATAATGTAGGTCAGTATAAAGTCCTTGGGTTCAATCCACAGTACTGCAAACAAAACAGAAGCCCAAAACATTCCATTTTCTTATTCCGAACTCATTATTTGCCTCATTCATCCTTAATATTACCATCCTATAGTCACTTGATCTCAGCATATTTGACTTTGACTCTTCTCGGGACCCTGATGGCCAATTACATGCAGAAATCCCATCCAGGCAGATAATGGTGGTCCACGCCTGTAAGCCCAGTACTTGGGTTGAAGCAGGAGGATTGCTGTGAGTTCAAGATGAGCGTGTGGTACGTAGTGAATTCAGGGCCAGCCTGAACTACAAAGACCTTGTCTCCAAAAAAAAACAAAAAACCCCCAAAACCTCACACAAAATTCCACTGAATAACTCTGCAATCTGTATTTTGCAATTTTTGTTCCCTCTCCTCCATACTGTTATCTGTGGAGTTCAGACTTGGCTGGCTCTTATTTCCTGGGTTTCTTGGCACCAGTTGTCTTCTACAAGCTGTCTTTCACATTGTTAGCTAGGCTGATTTTCCTAATACACAGCTCTCATCGCATTACTTACCACTGACAAAAATTTGAGCTCATTTTCGTTTGTCTACTCACCTTTCATAAACCATCCCAAAACATGTTGGCTTAATGCTACAATTTTATTGGGAAGGGCTGACCTAGTAATCAGGTTAGTATTATTCCTTAGTTATGACAGACTGATCAGGTCTGCAGTCTCCCAAACCAGGAAAGCCAGTTGGTTAATTTAAGTCCTGCTCAGAGCTCCATCATTTTCCTCCCATAGCCTTGAGTGTTGGGTATTTTGCTTCAACAATGAGAAAAGTTACTAAGATAAGAAAATGTTTTGTCAGAGGCACCCTAAGGATTATGGCCACAGGAGGTGAAAATGCAACTTTGGAATTAGAAGATTGGGCTGGAGAAGTGAGTGATTCCTTTTCCTAAATTCTCTATTTGTGAATTTTTTTATACTAGGCATTAATTTCATTTTTTGCTTTTTGAGACAGGGTCTCACTATGCAGTTCAGGCTGACCTTGAGCTCACTGTGGAGCCAAAGCTGGTCTGCAACTTGTAACGATCCTCCTGCCTCAGTCTCCCCCTTGAAAGTGCTCCCTTGAAAGTCTCCACCACATCTGGTTCAGTTTCAGTCTCTCACAAAGGATGTTTTTGGAGCTAATCGTTCATTCAAAAGTGAAAATTAGACAGTGAAAATTAGAGCTGGGAACAAGACATGTCTAGGCAGGAAAGTCAAGAGCATTTGGAGGAAACTTACAATTAAAGTGTGACCTCAGGCCGGAGATATAGCTCAGTGGCACAAGCTTCTTGCAAGTGTAAGGTCATGAGTTAAATTTCCAGTACCAAAAAAGAAAAAAGTGACCTCTTTCTAATCATGTTTTTTTGGTCTTTTTGAGACAGGGTCTTATTATGCAGTTCACGCTAGCCTTGAGCTCTCTTTGTAGCCCAGGGATGGTTGAACTTGAAACGATCCTCCTGCCTCAGCCTCCCAGGTGGTGGGATTACAGTGATGCGCCACCATGCCCAGCTCTCTAATCATGTTGATTTATCTTTCTAAGGAAGAGAAGGGGATAAAAAAGGTAATTAGGGACAGTCATAGGGAGCAAACAACATAGAACTGTCATCTAATTTTCTTACAATTTTAGAAGATTATAGTACTACTATATATGATTTTAAGCAGAGATGAAATGATCTAGTTCCTGATTCTGGGTTCTGATTTACTGTACAAATATCACCTCATATTTGACTGTAGTCACAAATGTACATATAATTTTATAGTGTGGACCTCAGGTGTCCACAAGCCCATGTATTAAAACCTTGGTCACCAGGCTGCAGTGCTATTGGGAGATTGCAGAATCACTAAGAGCCTAATAAAAGGAAGTAAAGTCAAAATAAAACTGACAAACATTTTATCTAGTCTGGGTAACCATAAGTCAAAATAGTTCAGATTCAATACCAGATAAATGGTAAGGAAAAAAAGAAAATGGAAGAGAATTTTTAGGAGAACTTAAAAAAAAAAAACACACATTATTTATTTATTTATTTATTTTTTTGGCGGTACTGGGGATTGAACTCAGGACCCTGTGCTTGCTAGGTAGGCGCTTATTCCACTGAGCTATATCCCCAGCCCCAAAAACACATTTTTTAAATGCGTGAGAGTATCTAGGGCTATACTCTTACATGACAAAAGTATAAAGAAACACCTGAAGGTCTGGCCCTGTGATTCCATCACTGTGGGCTGAGGTAGGAGGATTGCATTTTTGTGCCCAGACTGGGCAACTTAACAACTTGATAGGGCCCTGTTTCAAAGTAAAGTTTCTTTTTAAAGACTGGGGTTATAGCTCAGTGTGAAGGCTCTGAGTTCAATCCCCACTACCAAAAACATAAAACTCAGACTGATGGTTGATTTTAGAGGAAGGGGGGCAATTAGGATGGAATGTCCACGTGGTGGGGTCTTGGAAATGGCTGATTATTTCATGGGGAGAGTTTATTTTCTTTTCTTTTCTCTTCTCTTCTCTTTTCTTTTTTTTAGTACCGGGAATCAAATGCAGGACCTATGCTTGCAAGGCAGGCGCTTGTGCCACTGAGCTATATCCCTGGCCCCAAAGGTTTATTTCTTGATTTGGGTGTACATAGAAGTTTCTTATTATAATTAAGCTATGCATTTGGTTTTGTGTTTTGTCTTTTGAGATAGGATTTCACTATGTAACTCAGTCTGGCCTTGAACTCACTTTGTTACCCAACCAAGCTGGCCTTGAACATAGAGATCTTCCTGCCTCAGCCTCCTGAATGCATGCGTCACCACATGCATCCTCCATTTCTTTTCGTGTGGTTTTCTATTTTGGTGGTTTTTTTTAATGGTATACAGTCATCCTTCACTATATTGCAGCTCACTTATTGCGGCTTCACTGTATCATCGGTTTTTAAAAATCTAGTGCCTGCCTGGCAAGCCTGAGGTCATGAGTTTGATTCCCAGTACCAAATAAATAAATATAAATAAAAATTTTAAAATATATATCTAATTGTATATCGCAGTTTTCACTATATCACAGGATTTTGTGCTATATAGGTACTTATATAATATTCATTATTTTAATTATTTTGCCTAAAAAAATTTAAAACAATATAAGAATATTTAAAATGTTAATTCAAACATTAAAAATATTAAATTGAAGTAAAATATTGTATGTATTTCATCACGAAATGAATACTGTAATGTATACATTGGAAATGCAGTACACCATTATCACTTGTGCAAGTCTGCCAGTGTGAGATTATACATGGCACATTATTGGCTGATGGAATGGAAGACGACCACCAAAAGCACTGTATTTTGTATCCTGGGCACTGATTGGCTCAGTGAACATAGCATCGGTTTGTTTGCACTCTTGCGCTGTGCCCATACATCTTAGTCCACTTCACATCGAGTACCTTGATAGAATTTTATGTTGTTAAAATTATGTAGGTTTAAGAGTGTAGAAAGTGTTAAAGAGCATATGAAGTGTTTATAAAGAGTGTGGGAAAGGTTAATAAGAGAGTGGGGATGGTTTATAGAAGTGTGGGGTTTATAAAGCTTTAAAATATATAAATAATAAAATAACTGTAATGCCACTACTTCGTAGATTTTCATCTACTGCAGGGGTCTCTGGAACATAATTCCCGTGATAGGTGAGGGATCACTGTAAAACCAACAATCCCTACAAGATGCATACTATACATCCACAAAATGTATATCTAGAAATTGATGGTACCAAATGTTGTTAAGGGTTTGGAGCAATGGGGACTTTCATGGTAGAACATTAAGTTGGTACTGCATCTGGTCCAAAAAAGTATGATTTATGTATGGACTATAGTGTAAGAAATAAATACCGAAGGTCTGACACAAGCCTATTTTATAGAAAAGTATGCTTATTTTCACCAGTTAAATATACAAGAATACTTACAACTGTAATAAAAATAACACATCAAGACATTCATACATTAAAACCTATACAGCAATAAAAATGAAGCAATTACAGCTACACACAATATGGGTGGATCTTAAAACAATTGTTGAGTGAAGGAAACCAGACATAAATATATACTGAATGACTTCCTTCAAATAGTTCAGGCATAACCTAATTGTTTGGGAGAACATCTTTGTGTGTATCGTGTTTTACAAGAGAGGGTAAGGGGGAAGTCGCTGTAGGAAATAAAGGCTGCCACTGTGAAACCATAATTGGGGAGATCAGCAGGACTTTGCTTTTGTACAGCTTTATTTTTTAACCATTTTCTTTACTTTGATGAAAATTAGAGGAAAAAATTAAGAATCAAACCCGATTATAACTGCTTTTTAGTTATAACATCTCTATCTGCAACCCACCCAATTACTCAATCTTTCTGAGAAAAATCTCAATTTTCTTTGCCTTCCTGAGGAGCAACCAAGAACTTCAGAGATAAACTCCAACCCCTGGCTTCTCACTGAAGTGTTAATAATCAAATACTATTAGCATTTTTACAGCTTCTGTAATAAAAAGCTGTACAGGCAGTGTGTTAGAACTGTGGCCAAAGTTTTACAACATAACTTTTTGGTACCTGTTACTGAACAAAGGTATCTCAATTTTGTGAACTACAAATCTAGGTGTTCTGTTTCGCACTTGAAGTAATGAGTGTGGTATTACAAATACCCTGATATAAAAGAATTGTAGTATCAAATTTGGATCTTTTCTAATCAAGTACTTTTCTTGCAAATTCGGTTTTAAAAAGTATTTTGAATATTAGTTTCAACAACCAAATTCTTTTTTCTTTTACCAAAACTAGTGTCTTTCAGTTTTTACGATAGAAATCAAAGGGAGATAGAACTCATTTTCATTTGGTCAGAATGTCAAGCTTGTTAAGCATAGGTGGTGCTTTAGGGTTCCTCCAGAGTTGCACACCCAGAGGTACCGATGAGGGAGAAGCATGTGGTGGTGGAATTTTTATGTCTGCCTAGAAGGAAGTCTCTACATGAGGTCATTTAACTCTGACCCTCATTTGGCTCGCTTGGACTTCAGATCAGACTGCCTAGGTGTAAATCTTGGTGTTGCAGTATAGTGGATCAGTGGCTCTGGATAAATTTACTTGATCTCCTAGGCCTAGTTCCTTCATTTGAGTTAACCATTTTTTTTTTTTTTTTTGGTCTTTTTGAGACAGGATCTTACTGTGCAGTTTAGACTGCCCTTGAGCTCACTTTGTATCCCTGGGTGGTCTTGACCTTGCAACCATCCTCCCACCTCAGCCTCCCAAGTGCTGGGACTACAGGTGTGCACCACACACCCAGCTCTCATTTGAAATGAAAATAACATATGGTTGTTTTAGAGTTACACAGATATAAAGTATTTAGCATAGTCCCTGGCACATATGAAGTGTGACGTTATGGATATTCCTCGTACTAAAATAAAAATAGCAAGCTGGGTGTGGTGGTGCACACCTGCAGTCCCAGTACTCGGGAGGCTGAAGCAGGAGGATTGCTGTAAGTTCGAGTTTGTGTAGGCTACAGAGTGAGCTCAAGGCCAGCCTAAGCTGCATAGTGAGACCTTGTCTCTGTCTTTAAAAAAGACAAAATACAAAATAAAATAAAAATAGCTATTCCTACCTTGTGAGGCTATGTTGAAGATCACAACAATTCTCCTGCCTCAGCCTCCTGAGTACTAGGATTGAGCCACCACCCTGGCCCCTTTCCTTTCTTCATAAGGCTGGCTAAAGGTTTGTCCATTTTATTTACTCTTTCAAAGAACCAGTTCTTCAATGCATTGTTTCTCTGTATTGACTTCTTAGTTACTATTGCATTAATTTCTGTTCTCATCTTTATAAATTCCTCCCTCATAGGAACTTTGGGCTTGGTCTGCCCTTTTTCTAAAAGCTTGAGGCTCAACATTAAGTTACTTGAGCTTGCTCTTTTCATGATAAGAGGTATTCACTGCTGTAAATTTCCCCATGACTGCATGAGGCTTTGGGGAGGTGTTATGGTTGATACATTGTGTCAACTTGAGTCCCCAGACTTGGCTAAGTGACTCAGCAGTTTTACCTCCTGAGGTGAAAAGGATATGCCTCTCCGGCTCTAGGATGTTTTTCTGTATTCATGCTAAGCCAGTGCAAGAGGAGGGCACTGAGATGGTGTGGGCAGATAGCCAGTGTACAACATATGGGAGGAAAAGAGGGCCTCCGCCCCTTTTTGCTCTTGTTGCTTCTGCTTTCTTCAGCTGTCATGAGCTCTTGGCCTCTGCCATATGCCACTCTGCCCTGAAGCCAGCTGAGTATGGACTGAAACCTCCACCAACTGTGAGCTAATCTTTCCTTAATTTTGGGCACTAGGCATTTTGTCTCAGCAATGAGACAAAAGTAACCAATACAGGAGATAGCAAGACACAGACCATAACATTCTGCCCCTGGCCCACCAAAAGACTTGTGTGCATCCCTTTATGCAAAAGGCACTTAGTCCATCTCCAAGAGTTGCCAAAATTCTAACAATTTCAGCATGGCTGAAAAGTCCAAGTCCTAAGTCTTCTGTGATATGTAAGGCAAACTGTTAGCTGTGAGCCCCTGTACAAATGAAAAGTTAAATACTTCCAACATTCAATAGCACAAGATAGTCCTTGATATTTGATGGGTTCTGATGCTATTCTAGATAATACCCTTTTTAAGGGCTGGGGATATAGTTCAGTGGCACAAGTGCCTACCAGGCAAGTGCAAGGTCCTGAGTTCGCTTTCCGGTACCAAAAAAAAAACCCTTTTTAATTGTCATTTTCTAATTTTTCCTAGTATACTACTCATTTTGCATATTGGGCTTTTATGCAGACAACTGAGATTCATTCATTCACTTTTGCATCCCAGTAACTATACAGTTAGATGTGCAAATTGTATGCTGTGGGGACAATTGAGTATAAATGTTCGTTTTTATTGTTTTACCTTTCACTGGTAATTCACCTGGAATTGACTTCATGTGTGCTCTAAGGAATAGCCCAAGATTTCCACATCCCTCCCCCAGTAGATGTCCATTTGAGCCAGCAGCATTTAAAGAGACTGGTCTTTTTCCTGCTGGACTGCTGTGGCACCTTTGTTTTGATGAGGTTGACACAAAGGTGGGTATTTTTTCTGAGTCGCTTATTCTCCTTTTTCACATCTATTTTTGCAGTACCCTAATCTTACCTCCTTAAATAATGGCACTTTTAAATTTTCCTTTTAACTAGTATTTTATTTCTTTTTATTGCCTTACCTCACTTACTGCATCCTCCCCGACAGTGTTAACAAGAAACTGTGGCAACTCCTTCTCAGTCTCAGAAAGCAAACTGTTCATTGCACTGTGAGGTGTTAGGCAAGTACCCTTCTTAGTAATGACTAAGAGTTTTTCATCATGAATAGATGCTGAATTTTAATGCTAATTTTTTTTTTTTTTCAATCTACAGAAATGATTTAGTTGTTTTTTCTCATTTATTCCAATAATAGGAGTTACCTTGATTTGGCTATGTGAGAAATGTTAGTCTTTCTTGTAATATTCATACAAGTTTTAGTAGCAAAATTATGCTAGTCTTATAAAATGGGGAAATAATATGTCATGTATTCTTTGAAAGAATTTTTGATACCACAGCAGGAAAAAGACATAGTTGCACTTTTCTTATGAGATTTTTCTGGGCTCATAGTACTCTTTGTGTGAATGTTATTAAATATTTATCTAATTTCTTTGTTAGAGAACTGTTAATGTTTTAAATTTTCTTTTTGCTCAGTTATGGCAAAGTTGTCCCTCAAGGGTTGTATCTATTTCATGCAAAATTTCAAACAGCTATTGATAATACTGTCTTCTTATAGAATTTATAGTGATATCTTTTACATTCCTAATAATGATAGTATGTGTGTTTCTTCCTTTTTTTCTTTGATAAAGGTTTATCAGTTTCTGTTTTCTTAAGGGCTCAACTTTTTGCTTGGATTTTCTTCAGTTGTATGTTTACCTTTTATTTTCTTGATTTCTTCTTGGGATTTTCTTTTACTTTGTTATTTCCTAAGGACTTTCTGTTTACTTTTGTGGGTTTAACTTATTATATACTCTTGTAGCTACTTGAAATCAAATCTTTGATTGTTGATTTTCAGCCTTTTTCTTTCCTAAATTATGTATGTAAAACTATAAATTGATACCTAAACTTTTTTTACCCTGTCCCTCAAATATTAATGTTATAAATATTAATATTATATTTTTTTATTGTTTGTCAATTTTCTCAACTTTTGTCCTCAAACCACTAATGCATTTTTCTGCTGTGCCCAGGGTCCTGTTTGTAAATGCCAGTGTTGTCAATATTCTTGTTTAATTATTTGTTCATTTTTTCTTCTACTTTTTTTGGTTTGTAGTCATTTCTGTGTCCTGTCAAGTAAGTCTAGCATCTGAATCACATGAGTTTCTGTTTCTAGTCTTTCTCTTGCATTTTGTTTTCCTTTGTTCTTTTAGAAGTGCGTGTGTGTGTGTGTGTGTGTGTGTGTGTGTGTGTTGTGTGTGTGAGAGAGAGAGGGAGAGAGCGAGAGAATGTTGGGGTTTTGCATGGCCCTGTAGTTTTCTTTTTCATTTGATCTTAGCCAAAAGGCTGAGAAGCGATGCAAAAAAAATTTTTTATCAGAGCCTGGGCATTAAGGGTGAAAAACTATAGAGGCTTAAAATCTTTACTCCAAAAAAAATCTCTACTCAGCTTTTTAACTTTTTCTGCTGCTCATTTGTAAGGAGTTTGGAGTTTTGTCCTGCCTGTGCATAGCATAGACCCAACAAACTGAAGGAGGGTGGTGTTACAGTGTGGTTTTGTGGATTTTTGGATTTTGACCATTAAGTACTCAACTACTTTGGCAGGCCCCAAGTCTGACCTTTGACTCTGCAGCCCACTGCAACTGTTGCTTCTGTCCTGGCTGCATTTGCTTGCTCACGTTACCTGGGTAATGCTTTTTGTCCAGAGGGAAAAATCCAAGAGGACTCTGTCTTGTCTTTTCATTTTTTAAGAGTCAAAACCTCTAAAACCCCACTGCTGGGTTTTCTCCATTGCCTTTAAAGATTTGTTTTATATATTTGGTGTATCGCTTCTCAGCCTTTTGGCTAAGATCAAGTGTGGTCTAACATAGTGGTTTTACATGAAAGGGTCAAGTGTTGGTCTAATAGAAGCTATGTTGTCATAACTAAAATCTCTGTAAAATAAGGTTAATAGTGATGCCAGTCTCACAAGGTTGTTAGGATTATGGACAACTTGGACAAGAAAAAGGCTTAGAAAAATGCCTCAGATGTGACATCATTTTAGCTTGTTTTATTACTTAAGTTATCCTTTTGAATGGGACTGAAATCATTATAATTCAGCTGTATTGAATCTAACTCCCTCAATATGCACACATAACCTTAGTAATTGTATGCAAGTTTCATTTTGAAATAATTTTTTGTTTCATAGTCACTGATTCCCTAAAATGAAGGCCCAACTTGGTTTTCTGTGCTATTGTTTCTGTGATTCCACCTGTGTTAGGGTGGCACTTACAGAAGTGTAATTTCTCGCAGCTCTGAAGACTGAAGCCTAAGGAGCAGGACGCTGGTGCACTCGGGCTCTGAGGAGCTTGATTTTTGGGCTGCAGACAGCTGCCTTCTCCAGGAGTCCTCACATGGTGGAAAAGAAGCAAACCCTTGTGATGTCTTTCTCTAAGCTTCTTAATCCACAATGTGGACCCCACACCCTCTATAAATCTGATTACCTCCCCAAAGTCCCATCTATAACTACATCACACTGTGGGGCGAGGACTTCAGCATAGGAATTTGAGGGCAGAAGACAATTCAATCTGGAGTACCACCCTTCTCTCTTAGTTGATGTTTGTGTTTTTCAGTGCTGAGGATGGAAGCAAGAAGAGTGGAAGCTTGAGCCCATCCTGGGCATTTGAGTGATTTGGCAAGACCCTGGCTTTAAAAAATGTGTTTGGAAAGGGTATTGCTCAGTGTGAAGGCCCTAGGTTCAAGTCTTAGTAACACACACACACACACACACACACACACACACACACAGTTTTTGTATGTGTGGTGCTTTATAATAGTACCGAGAAGCTGAGACAGGAGGACCATGGGTTTGAGGCCACTGTGAGATATATTGCAGGCTAGACCTTGTCTCAAAAAAACTACAAGAAATATAGTAATTTCAGTTACCACCATTTACTCATTTATTTTAGTAGTTTCTTTGAGAGAGGATCTCACCATGTAGCTCAAACTGGCCCTGAACATGCAGCAGTCCTTCAGCCTCAGTCTCCCAAGTGCTAGGATTCCAACGGCACACCACTACACCCTGCTTACCTTTTAAATACTCTCTTACAGTGGTCCTGAATCAAGGCCAGCAGTTTTCTGTAGCTGTTGGTTTCAAGCAGGAGCCTAAAGTGGTATCTTTCTATGGTCCGTTGGCCATTTCAGAACTTTAGAAATGTAATGGTCAGTTCATTAGTAAGTAACAAATAACTAAATAAATTTTATGAGAGAACCTCAAGATGGTGACTGGGTAGGCAGCAGAGAGAGAACCTCCCAGAGGAATGCTACTCAGACAAAGGACAGAAGGGAAAGAGGTGGGTATCCTGAACTCAGGAAGGATCTGAAATGGGAATTTAAGCCCTCAGAAAGACTAAGCAAAACCTCTGCTGGAGGAAAGGATCAGAGATTCCGCCATGGCACAGTCGGAGGGAGAGAAGGAGGAAGTCACCACTCCAAGCACACCCAGTGCCCTCGTTCCGGCATTCGCAGCTTCAGCTTCAGAGGCCCATGCTCACGGAAGCCTCCCGACTCAGCCGGGGAGAGCGGAGTTCCGAGAGCTGGTCCAGGGCTGGAGAGAGGAGGGCACAGCCAGGAAAGGAGGCAGTGGCGGTCAGGAGCAGTTGTCAAACCCAGTGTGAGAATGAGAGATTGCAACAGCCACTGGGGCAGTCCTCACCCTGCGGCCACCTTCCTAATCAGTGCCTGGAGAGAATCAATGCAACTAGTACACAGCTCACCACGCCTGGCTCTGCACCTGCCTTAAGGCGGTGGCCCCCTGCCTCTCTGCTGGGTGAGCGGCTACTGGCGGAGAGCAGTGGGGAACCTCAGGGGTGAGCCGTGGCGGCTGCCAGGGATCCGGCCAAGGAGCGGATGGGGGCTCCAGCACCACAATGGGAGGAGATACAGATGGAGGTGGATCGCGTGGCTTCACGCCTTTCTCACTCCAACATCAGGCAGGAAGCACGAGCTGGGTTGCCAGAACTCAGCTCCTACCCTGAACTCTCTCTGGGAGCACCTCAAGTCTTGGCTTGAGCAAGCACCGCCTGTTCCTGGCAACAATGGGACAAATCCACGATCTTCAGGACTCACCCCAAACTATTAATGTGAGCACCAAGAGCGTCTCCTTACAGCTTGCACATATGAACCTTGCATGAAGCCATAGCAACAAATTAGATGAAAAGCAGCAGACCAGGAGTCTAAAAAACAACATACTCTATACAGCAGACCCGAGAAAATCCTCCAACTCTGTTCTAGAACTAATCTTTAAACTCAGTTCATACCCTGAACTAACACAGTGAGAATGGGCTGGGGAGAGTTCAAGCCCCTATACCAAGCATCGTAAGTTCGTCCAATGCCCAGCTGCAAGGGGTGGGGAAAGGTAATACTGGAGATCAGGAGGAGGGAGGAGGAGAAGAAAGGGCCTCTGGCATGGAGTCAACGGGACAGAGCTGAATGGGGCACCAAGGGCACCCCGACGGGGGGGTGTGCCCCGTGGCTGCTCCGCTGTGGGCCCCGCGCCTGCTCCGCTGTGGGCCCCGCGCCTGCTCCGCTGTGGGCCCCGCGGCTGCTCCACTGAGGGCCCGGCGGCTGCTCCGCTGTGGGCCCCGCGGCTGCTCCGCTGTGGGCCCCGCGGCTGCTCCGCTGTGGGCCCCACTGAGGGCGCCCCACGGACTGGACCCACCCCCACCCATAGCATGGTGACAGGGCAGAGCAGGGCAGTGCGCTGTGAGCATAGGTGCTTTTCCACCTCCGACCATGTCAGTTTGTATACACCCATGTATGCTATAGTATAGTCTGAGGTAGCTATATCTCTTCCCAAGGCGAGAGTCCAGGGGTATAGATAAACCCAGGAGTACAGTTATTATCACAGGGAAGATGACTGATTGAGTGGTAGGGCAACAGAGATGAGGGAGGAGAAAATTGAATGATGAAATAGGCCATCATCTGTGTAACTGAGTAACATGTGAAGGTAACATTATGTAGGAGAGCATCCAGAGCTAATTCCCTTCTATGTTCTCTATAATTTGTATTTCCTCAATTGTTTTTGTATTAACAGAAGTGAAGATAACTTTATATTATACAGCATCGAGTGCTAATTCCCTCCTGTCTTCTCTATAGTTTGGTATTTCCTTTAATGTTTGTGTGGTAACTAATGTGAAGATAACATTATGTAATACAGCATCCATCCAGTGCTAATTCCCTACTGTGTTCTGTATAATTTTGTATTTTTGATATTTTTTATGGCTTATTCTGGTTCATATGTCTCCATTCTTTTGTCTTTAAAATAAATAAATAAATAATAAATAAATACTCTCTTACACCATTGCTTCTGTTCTCTAAAACCTCCATCAGACTTGTGTTAAAATGCTTCGATATTCTGTGACTTTTTTGTGAAGGTCTCCCTATGTTGCCTAGGCTGGTCTTCAACCTCTGGACTCAATTGTCTTGTTTCAGCCTCCTGATTGCTGGGACTGTAGGCATGCATGTGACTGGGCCAGGCTTTTCAGTGACTCTTACTTAGCCTTTCAGCATTTTTTCACTGAAGTGCAATTTACGTCAAGTGGAACAAGCAGATATCAAGAGTACAGTTTGATCCATTTCTTTCCAAGTTTCATCCATTTTGATAGATGCAAACAGTCATGTGATCTACAACTTCATCAGGTCATTTTCTTCCTGCTCATTGCTCCTACCTCAGTAGTCGTGGATTTCTTTCTTTTCTTTTTTCTTCTTTTTTTTTTTCCTTTTTGAGACAGGGTTTCACTATGCAGTTCAGGCTGGCCTTGAACTCATTTTGTACCCCAGGCTGGCCTCGAACTCTGCAGTTCTCCTGCCTCAGCCTCCAAATGCTGGGATTACAGGAGTGTGCCACCACACCGAGCCCAAGTCTTTGATTTCTATAAAGTATATTTGCCTGAGCTAGAACTTCATAGAAATGGATTGTCAGACTATGGGATTATATGTTCAGTATTAGAATAACTGTCTAGCATGTACCAGGCTCTGGGTTCAACCTCTAGCATTGTGAAAAGGCAGGTGGGAAGGAGCGAGGATGGGAGGAAAGGAAGATGGAAAGAAACAGAATGTTAGCCCGTTTATCTTCCCCTAATAGACATGGTTTTGGGGTCCCATGTACTCCCATGCGAATCCATCTCCCAAATACTTTTGTCTCTCAGCCTTAACCCTTCCCTAATTTGTATGTCTCTGTTAATATTCCTGGTTTGTGGAGTGTAGTATCTTGGCTTTAGCACTGTTATCTATTTAAATGAATAAATTTTCAAGTTTTGCCTTGTTTGCTTCAATATCTTTAAAAAGAAAAATGTTATATATAACTAAAGTTCAAGCCCTAATTCCTTTTCAGTTCTCTTTTCCCGGAATTAGTCACTGTTTTGATGTTCATGAGTGTACTTGCATGCATACTGTATATTTTAATATTTAAATATATTGTATTTTAAGCTTTTATATAAATGTACATATCTGTCAGCACATTATTTTCATTTAACATTGCTTTTAGAGTTACCCATGTGGATGTAATTGTGTCGTATTCTTGTTTGAAGTTTATTTATCCATTCTTTTCCTAGTATCCAATAAGATCATTTCCAATTGCTGTTATTGCATATACTTCTATAGTAAATATCCTTGTCATACTTTGTTATGCATATTTCCTGGAGAGCATGCACAAGATTCTTAACTACATACCTGGAAGTAGAATTGCTCAATCATAAGTAATGCTCTCCAGAATGTCTTTTTCTGTTTGTGAATCGCCTGCTCATGTTCTTAGCCCATGTTTTGTATCCAGATGTGAGTTCTGTATCAGCATTTTACCTCTTTAATACACTCATTAGAATTTTTATTGCCATATGTTTTAAATTTGTGTTTTCTTTATGTTTTCAGCGTAAGCCTGAAATGCTACTTTGACCAGATACGTGGGGAGGGCTTTAATCCTTTGTCACCCTGAACTTCCCTCTTGTTTTTCAGACCCTTTGAACAGATGGTCCCCGTGTTGAGATACTAGCTGTCACATATGATATGTCTGCATTTCAAAATGGCAGAGGGAAATAACAATGAAGAGGTAATTCACTTGAACAGTTTTCACTGCCACAGGAGACAAGGTGAGTTGTTTGTTCTCCCTTTTTCTCCTCCTTTGTTACTTTTTCATATAATATTGCAAGCAGTATCTTCTTTGAAATGAACCCATTATGCTCTGTTTAGAATTCAGTGACATTGAGTTTTAGATGTCAGTGTATCAGTCACAAAAGGACTTAGACTAGAATTGTGTCAGATGGTGATACCTGCAGCATGAATGAAATTGGAGCTCCACCTATCACAGTAGATTAACTAGCTAGAAAATAAGACGTGAATATGTAGTCATTGGACCTGAAGATGTAGGGCTGTGGAGGAGTGTGAGCTCTGCTTCTGACGGATGGGTGACGGCACAGGCACGCTTCTCTGCCTGCTACATGTGCAGTAAGCTGCTGCGAAACATTCTTGCCCTTATTCTGCCCTTACGTTCTTTTTTTTCCCAGAAGATTCTGGATTAGGCTTGTGGAGAATTTTAGGGCGTTATTTTTATTTTTTTGTTGTATAATATTTAAAACTTTGGCAACATCATTGATTCCCATAGGGAAAATGGATTTGTATAACATTCCTAAGTATATATGAAATTTCCTGCAAAAATCCTAATTCACATTTATACTTGAGCTTAAAGGGAAAAAAATCATGCCGATGAATAGGGAAAAAATTCTTAATATATTCTCTTTTATTCCTTCTTTCTTTTTTTGTGTGACAGGGCCTTTCTATTTAGTCCAGGGTGGCCTTGAACTCACTGTGTAGCTCAGGCTGGCCTTACACTTGTGTTCCTCCTGCCTCAGCCTCTTTAATGCTGGGATTACAGACATGTGCCACCACATCCTGCTAATATACTCATTTCCTACAACTACAGAATCCACAAACTGGTCTTGTTTCCTTCCAGTAATAATATTTTGTATTAATGAAGATGATTTTTTTCTAGCAGAATAAATTATAGTTAACATTCAGAAAACTTAAGTACATGCCTATAATCCTAGCACTCAGGAGGGTGAGGCAGGAGGATCAACTGAATTCAAGGCCAACCTGGGCTATGTGAGTTCAATGCCAGCCTGAACTGCATAGTAAAATCCTGTTTCAAAAAGGCAAAATAAGTAAATAAAAATAAAAAACAACTAACTCCTTTGGGGAAATTACTGGTGTTGCAAGTGTATTTTCTGTTAGAGAAGTGTATGTACTCTGTACTTACCATGCGGATTTTTTTTCAGGCATATTGTTTATTTTTTATTAGCTGAATTAACTTCTTTTTTTTTTTTTTTTTTTTTTTTTTCCGGGACCGGGGATCGAACTCAGGGCCCTAGTGCTCAGCGGCAAGCACTTAGCCCACTGAGCTGTACCTCCAGCCCTAACCAACATCTTTTTTTTTAATGTGTAGTTCAATGAGTTTGGGCAAATGAATTCACCACTTCACTCATGATAATACTCAGATTCCTTTGTGCCTCTTTACAGTCACTCCTCACCCCATTTCTTACCAAGGCAACCACTAATCTGTTGTTTATTACTGTTCAGCTTCATATAAATGGAATTGTTAGCAGGGGTACCTGGTGATCTCAGGAGTCCCTTCTAGATTCAGTCTCCTGAACAGAGAATTGGACAGGAAATGAAGCAGCAAAGTTTTACATTTATTAAAGGTATCAAAGGTAAGAGAACAAGCAAGACGTGATTTAAAAAGAAGTGCTCTACAGAGTGAGCACAGACCAATTAAAAGTAGGAAAGAAAATATGCTCTACATAGAGAGTGGGCCACTGAGAAAGAAGGCTGCTGTGTTTTATACCCCCACTCTGATGTCAGATCTAGGCTGTCATATTAAAAACCTGCTTGACCTTGTGCCAGAAAAATTGAAGCTAGCATTCTGATTGGTGTCAGGTACAGGGCTTGGAAGCCATACTACACGTCGTGAATCTCCATGACTAACAGGTCATGTGCTCTTGCCCAGTTGCTCTGCCGTGACCTCATCTCCTGCCTTAGAGTCATGCAATACATATTCTTTGTGTCAGAGTTCTTTTGCTGAACGTAATTTTTTGAAATTCATCTCTGTTGTTGCATGTATCAGTTTTTAATTCAGTAGAAGCTGGGCATGGTAGCCCATGCCTGTAATGCCAGCACTGGGAGGCTGAGGCAGAAGGATTGCTGTGAGGCCACCCACGGCTATATACTCAAGTTCAAGGCCAGCCTGCACTATGTAGTAAGACCCTGTCTCAAGAAAACAAACAAACAAACAAATTAATTGCTCAATAGAGTTCTACCTGAAGTTCTATACCTAGGGGAAATAGGCCTTAAAATGAAAGTAAAGTTTGAAAATTCAGGTATAAAAAAGAGAACATGCAAATAGCACAAAAAGGAGCTAGTGTATCTATAATATCAGATAAAAGTACTAACTCCAGTCAGAGGTATGAAGAAAGAGTTTCTCAAGGGTCACAGCCCTGAGAAGATAAATTCTAATCCTTGTAAACTTAGTAACATATTGCAAAGCAAACATAGAACTAAAAGGATAATTGGATAAATCAGTAATCATAATGGTAGACTTAAACACATTTCTTGTGATAACTGAGAGAACATGCATACAGATAGTTGTGAATATAGAAGGTTAGAAGAACATGATCAACTAATTAGACAAAAGAGACACACAAAATACTCTACCTGTTGCATTGACCAAATTGTCCATATCAAGTTTTAAGTTTTAGGGCTGGAGGTACAGCTCAGTGGGCTAAGTGCTTGCCGCTGAGCACTAGGGCCCTGAGTTCGATCCCCGGTCCCGGGAAAAAAAAAAAAAAAAAGTTTTAAGTTTTAGGGTAGTAGGGTCATGAATTCTAGACCAGTCTAACCAGAATAGTGAGCCCCCTTCTGAAAACAAACAAATGATTTTTAAAATTTGGGGAATCAAGTTATACAGATTATATTCTCTAACCACATCAGAATTAAGCCATAAATCATTTATAAAAATATTATTAGAAAATTCCTATATATGTGGAAAACAGGAATAGACTGCAGAATAACCCATTACAGGTGAAATTGCAGTGAAAATTAGAAAATATTTTTCATTGCATGATCATGAAAATATAATCTACCAGAGCTTTCAAGATATGTGTAACACCATGTTTTAAAGAAAATTTATGAGAGGTAAAGCTGTTTATAAGTCATAGCTCAGCAAACTTTAAAGGGCTAAGTAGTACTATCCTTGTAGGCCAAGTGGTCTCTTGCAACCATTTAGTGATACATTTTACCCATTAAAATTGAATGTGGGCCCAGAATAGGTGGCACACAACTGTAATCTCAGCACTTAGAAAGCTGAGGCAGGAGGATCACTGCAAGTTCTTTTTTTTTTTTTTAGTCAGGGTCTCACTGTGCAGTTCAAGCTGACCTTGAGCTCACATTGTAACTCAGGCTGGTTTCAAACTTGCCACGATCCTCCTGCCTAAGCCTCCTGAGTGCTGGGATTACAGGCATGCGCCACCACACTTGGCCATTGCAAGTTCAAGACCAGCCTGGGATACATAGTGAGTTCCTAATGAGGTTCAGCCTGAATTACTTAGCAAGACCATGTCTCAAAACCAAAACAAAAAAATTTTAAAGGGAAGCTTAATGACAGTGAATCATCAAACAGACCTTTGGGATACCATCCAGCTTACTAACAAATGTGTCATGAAAATCCCAGGACAGGAAAAGACAAAGAGGCCAAAAAAGGTTTGAGGAAGCAGTGGCAGGAGATTTCCTAAAATTGCTAGAGAGTGTTAAACTACACATTCAAGAAACTAAATGGACTTCCTAAAAGGATAATACAAAGATGCCAAGTGTGGTGGGGCACAGTTACAATTCTAGGGCTCAGGACACTGAGGAGAAGGAGCTGTATGAGTTCCAAGCCAGGGTGGACTCACAGTGAGTTCAAGGCCAGCCTAAACTACACAACAAGAGCTGTCTCAAAGTCCAAAAACAAACAAACAGCGAGCTACACCTGGACCGGTCTTGGTCATTTGCCCGAAAGGCCGTGACTTGACCATGGTTGTATGGATAACAGTTTGGAAACAACGTTACTTATAGAGAGATCAAAGACTTTGAATCCTTTTCATTATTGCCCTGAGGAGTATCTCATACCCCAGATCACTGAGCTTTTCTTGGGTTCTGCGGCATGTTGGAGTCTCCATGAAGTCTTCTGGTTTGCATTTTCTCTACTTGCTGCCTGTAAATCTGCTATTTTCCAGAATTTTCTTGAAGACCCATGCCTAGAATCTCGTTTCCTGTTCTTTTTTGTACTTAAGTGTAAGTTTGTTTGCTGTCATTTTAGTGGGGTTTCAGGAGATGGTAGTGATTAAGTACATGGGTTCATTTTGCCAGGTTTGACTGAGAGTTTCTCTCTATGCTTACCAACCCCTCAGTTTATTTAGTTGCTGTAAAACTGATTTGTTAGTCTGCTATGGAAGGTAGCCTTGGCATAGTGTTAGGCAACTGTACTGTGCATCAGGCATTTTGTGTGATTCTTCTTGACTGATCCTCACAATTACTTGAAATAGACACCATTGTTCACCTTTTTTAATGTTGAGGAAATGGAAGCTTAAGTAGGCAGGGAACACCAACTACCAGTATGTCGGAGGTAAAACTGAAACACAAGCAGCCTGCCTGAGGTCCTGTAGATGCCTGTTTTACACTGCTTTCCCTGCCACCACTGCAGCCTTCTTACAGGAACAGAATGAAATCATTGGTTTTTGATTGCTTTTCAAATTGTAGACCACCAAAAAATATGAGACATTAAACTTAAGAAAAATACCAACGACTTTATTGAAGGACTTTCTGAAATTATAACGGTGATACTTTTCTCTTGGTGCTGCTGCTGCTTCTGTAGCCTCAATAGTTTTTCTCTTTTTTGTCTATTTTAATCTTTAATAGTCACAGAGAAGCAGACAAAAACTACAAATGTTAAAAAACTATCTTCACACAGATAAAAGATAGTAGAAACCCAGAATATGTAAATGGTAAATTTAACTATAGTTCTGTTTTAAAAGAAACTAGGGAAGTTAAATTGCTTTCTGACATAAATGCTAAATGAGTGCTTGACTAACACATCAGACTGTGTTTGCTTGAATGATCCTTAAAGTCTGTCTTAGCAGTGAAATTTTTACTGTTTTGGGGTGATAACTTTCTCTGACCTGCCAGTTTAAATAAAATACTATTTTATTCCTGGGAGGAATACAAATGGGTAGGAGGCCATAATTGTATTTTAAAGAAATGGGCAGTAAAGATTTTACTGATGGAGTACTCCAACCTAGTATTGTACCTATTTACTTTTGTTTTTTTGAGACACAGGGTCTTACTATGTAGTTCAGAGGTGTGGCCCTAAACTCACTATGTATCCTAGGCTGGCCTCAAACTGCCTCAGCCTTCCTGGTACTAGGATTACAGGTATACACTGCCATGCCCAGCCTCAGCCTCTAACCTAATATTTTAAAGAATTGATAAACCTGAGCGTAAGTGCCAGATTTTCCAGAATATGGTGTCTGAGCACAACCCTGTAATCTCAGCTCCTCAGGAAACTGAGAGAAGAGGATATTAAGTTTGAGGCCAGCCAAGACAACTTATAAAAGCCTGTCTCAAGAAAATAAAAAATCAACAAGGAAATGTGTGACTAATGTGGTTTGTTTTCAGCAGGTAAGTTAGCATGCCCAGCAGCCATGAACTTGGCATTAGGCTTAACTCTCTAGGCTAAGGTAGAATTAAAGGACTGACTGGTTGTGCCAGTCTCCCAGTAACAGTTTTCTGTGCCTTCCTGTAGACTGGATCAGTCTCAGAGATGGGCCCATCACCATATCTGACTCCTCTGATGAGGAAGGAATTCCAATGCTGGTCACCCCAGCTCCTGAGCAGCATGAAGAGGACCTGGATGATGATGTCATCCTGACAGAAGTGAGTTTTCTTAAAACTACCATGATGTGGGGCATTATTGCAAGTTAGTGGGCTTATTCTTCAGCTATTTGCTGTACCTCATAGAACAACTAAAAATACCTCTTCACCTTTCTACACTTCTGAGAACAGCCCCCTTTCCTTCTGTCCCCTTACCTTTGGAACCTGTATGTTTTGTCTCTCTTTGGACTTCTGCACCATTATTGCTCTATCCCACTGTACATGCATTAGCCCACATTGTCTTATAAAAGCTCTAACATTGTAATGTGTCTTACTGTCCATTAGAACTCATTAAGCCATAGTTTCAGAATCATCCTAGGTATTCTTAAACTTTATTTTTATGTGAATTTTACAATCAGCTTTTCTACTTCCAAAAGATAATCTTTTTTTTTTTTTTGAGACAGGGTTTCACTATGCACTTCAGGCTGGCCTTGAGCTCACTTTGTAGCCCAGGCTGGTCTCAAACTCACAGCAATCCTCCTGTCTCAGCCTCCCCGGGAGTATTGGGATTACAGGTGTGCGCCACCACACCTGGCCCAAGATAATTAGTTTAAAACAAATCTTCTTGCTATATTTATAGAACAGTTTATGCAGTATTCTTTCTAAACTAGAAAAAATTTAGAGTAAGTTTTGTCTTTTCATGTAATCTAACCATCTTTTATGTGCCTCAGCCAGAGCATTTTGAATTATTCTTAATACAGATTTCAAACATTCTTTTTTATTTATTCTTGGTTATTTTCTTTTACTTCTTTAAATGGCTTCTTTCCTTCCATTATACCTTTTAACTATGATTGTATTAATTTCACAATTACTTTTCATTGGGTATACACAGTTATCTCTTATTTTTTTATTTGCCTCATAATTTCTTGAGAATTTGCATGTTATCTATCTGCAATTAAAGTTTCCAGTTTTTATACTTTTTCTTCTCTAATTGTGATATTTCCTCAAAAAATTTAATTTTAAAGTAACCACTGATGTTAATGAGAATACTTTCAGTCTATCTTCGGTAAGTATAATAATGCCTTTTTGTTTGAAATATTCTTTTTTCTTACATTATGTTAAGGAAATAGCCATTTACTTGTGCTATATTCAAGTTTTTCTTACGAGTGGATGTGAAATTCTGTCAAATTGAATTTCAAAGCCTGTGGAAATGGTATGATTTTGCTTTGGTCTGTTGATGTGGTGAATTAGTCTGTCTCTGCAAAAGGCACACTTGGCCATAGTATTGTAGTGTGATGGTAATATGCTGATGGGTCCCATTCGTAACGTTTTAGTTAGCCTTTTCTCCGTAGCCCTCCTCACTGAGACTGACCCATAGGCTGGAGTGGGTGCCTGAGCTGCCCTTTACAACTTTTGACAAGCATGGTCCTAGAAAGAGTTTGGAGCTTTTCTTTATTCCTTTGTGTTTTGAATGTGTTGACTAAAATTAAAAATCCCCTTTCTTCTCAATCTATAGTTCCTCTACTTTCCCTTATTTTGTCTATTTCTACCCTTTTTTCTTGATTTGATGAAATAACTGTTAGTCTTTCTTCTTCCCTTGTTTTTCTTCCTCCTTAGCCAAAGACATCTCTGAGATTTCTTTGGCAATGCTGTCATCTATTTTCTCATTAATTTCTGATTTGTCTTTAGTAATTTTTCTTCTGCTTCGATACACTTAATGTGTTTCTTTAGGGTTTATTTTACGGACCTTTTACTACTTGAGCTACTAATTCTTTTTTTTTTTTTTTTTTTTGCGGTACTGGGGATCAAACTCAGGACCCCAAGCGCTTATTCCACTGAGCTATATCCCCAGCCCCTTGAGCTACTAATTCTTTGTTCATTCTTTCACATTATTTTTCTGGTTACTGATTGCCATGTAATATATCACCTCAAGCCAGGCATGGTAGCACACATCCCAGCACCCGGGAGACTGAGGCAGGAGGATCACTGTGAGTTCAAGATGAGCCTGGGCTACAAATGAGTTCAAGGGCAGCCTGAACTTCAGAGTGAGACCCTGTCTCAACAAGAAAAAAAAAATTATTCTGTTTAGATCTTCAAAGCTGAAATCAAGCCCACTACCTGTCCTTTTTTTTGTCTTCAAATACTGTTTTCTTCCTTCTCTTCTAGAACTCTAGTTACTTACTTGTTAAGATCTTTTCATCGTATTTTTTATGTTTTATTCTTTTACTTAATGTTCAGTCTTTATCTGTATGGTTTATTCTGGCTATTTGCTTCTGGCCTGTTTTTTTTGTTTGGTTGGTTGGTTGGTTTTTTTCAGCACTGGGCATTGAACTTGGACCTTGCGCTTGCCAGGCAGGCGCTTATTCCACTGATCTATATCCCCAGCCCATGGCCTGTTTTTCAGTTCATTAATTTCTCTCTTCAAGTGCATTTACTTAGAATGCTGTATATCCATCTTTTGATTGCTTATCTTAAGAACCATATCTTTTCCAGTCTGGAATTTGCATTTGATCCTTATATTTCTCTGCTGCAATTCCAAGCCTAATCTATTAGGTCCTTACATATGCTAAATGTTGTTTAGAGTCCAGGTCTGATAATTCCTGCTATATGAAGTCTCAGTAGATTTTGGGGGGGGGTGTCTGTTAGTTATTTTGGTTTTCAGTGATCACATTAACTTATGTGCCTATTTTTTATTGCATCTGAGTCATAGTATATGAAAAGTGTGAGATAGTAGATGACGTTGTCTTTCTTCACCAAGGACCTACACTTAAATTAAGGGCACAGGAAAGCCCAGAGATGGAGCTGGGATTCAGTTCCTGGGATAACAAGCATGTTCACCCTGCAGTGGTGTCACCCTTCAAGAGCTCAGCATGGGGCTTGAGATTTCTCAGAACCTTGCCCTTTTGCTGAATTCTGAATTCCAGTTTTTGTGTCCTTAGTTCCTCTGTAAGAATATCAGAGATCTTGTTCATCTGCTGATTGTTCAGTCAGGTCTAGAATTAACAGGTGCATGTTTTGGGAATAAGTGCCCCTGATGGAGCCCATTTTGCTAGATTTCCCCTCTTGCATTGTGCCAGCCTTGCAGCAGATGTTTTTGCCTTTCTCTGTTATGTTCTAATATTCTGACCAGGGCTTCTGCATTCTTTGTATGAGTAATACATCTGCCATTGTTGGATTCAGAGGCCCCTCCTGACTGGGTGCAGCTCAGTGGCAGCACCTGCCTAGCATAGTGTACAAAGGCCTAGGTCCCATTGCAGCACCAGGGGAAAAGACTTCGGGTTTTTTGGCTTTTGTTTTGTTTTGTTTTGTTTTTGGCAGTACTGAGCTTTGAACTTATGGCCTCATGGCTTCGCACATGCTATGTAAATGCTTGACCCCTGAACTACATCTCCAACCCTTTTCATTTTATTTTTTAAATTGCCCACACTGGCCTCAGATTTGCAATCTTCCTGCCTCAGCCTTCAGAGTAACTGGGGTTACAGGTGTGCACCACCATACTTGGCTTCCTCTTAGGTCATTACTTGTACTTTCGGGGTCACTGTTTTCAATACCTCTCTCCCTCTCTTTTTTTTTTTTTTTTTTTTTGTCTTTTCTTTTAATTAGTACTGTGATTAAACCCGGCTTTCCTACTGAGCTACATCCCCAGCCTTTTTAAACTTTGAGATAGGGCCTTGCTAAGTTACACAGACTGTGCTTAAATTTTCATCTCGTCTCAACCTCCACAGAGTGTCAGTATTTCTTTTCCTTCCTCTTTTTCTCTCAAGACCTCTTGATTATATAGTTGGTTCTATTCAAAGAATGATTTAAACGTTATGGGTGAGGTTATTATTTACTGATTGATTGAGACCAATTGCTTGCGTGTCCTGAAATTTGCCATCTTCCTGCCTCAACCTCCCAAGTGCTGGGATTATGCCATTTGTTTCTTTTTGGGGGAGGGGAGTGTTTCCTGTCCTATCTCAGAAACTCAGTATAAGTTCATAACGAGGCACAGATGTAGGAAAAAATTGAATTATTATTAAAATTTCATTTTTTCTTAGACAAATAGACCTCAGACTTCACGACCCAATTTCATCAAACCAGCTGCCCAATGGCAAGATCTGAAAAGATTGGGAGAAGAAAGGCCTAAAAAGTCTAGAGCAGCATTTGAATCAGATCAGAGCAGCTATTTTTCAGTGTGTAACAACCCATTGTTTGATTCTGGGGCACAGGATGATTCTGAAGATGACTACGTTGAATTTCTGAACCTTGGGCCTCCTGGAATCTCTGAGTTCACTAAGCCAAGAGGTCAAACAGAAACAGAACCCAAACCTGGACCAAGTCATAACCAAGCAGTAAATGACCTTGTCAACCCCAGATCAGAGCAGAAAATCATTATCTTTGGAGAAAGTGGCCTTCTTTTCCCAGAAAGTGATCCTTTGGATACTCAGAACCAGTCATCTGAAGACTCGGAGACAGAGCTTTTTTCAAATCTGGGAGAGTCAGCTGCCCTGGGAAGTGATCAGGACATCGAAGATGATCTCTGGCTCAACCATCCTTACTTACAGTCTCTAAAGCCACGGCCCCGGGAGGTGACAAACCAGGCCATCCCCCGGGAGCGGCAATCTGAAGGAGAGCTGGGCTCCTTTCTGTTTCAGCCTGAGTTCCCAGGGCCTACCTTTCCAAGGCCAGCTTTTCCAAGACCAGAACCCCAGCAAGAGGGGGTTTCAATCCCTGTTTCTCCTCAGCGTGCCCACCCACTAGGAGAGCTTGCAGACCAACGGTTAGCAATCAATGACGAAGAGCCAGGGCCAGCCTTTCCCCTGCAAGGATCTCAGGAGGCCCATTTGGAAAACTTCTGGAGGCAAGAATCTCCTGAGGTGGATCAAGAACTCATTGCACTATTAGTGAAAGAAACAGTAAGTGTTGCTTATTTTTATTGCTGTTTAATTTTAGACATCATACTGAATTTTCTTTCATTGCAGAAACCAAAAAAATGCATGTGTAGATTTCATTTTCCTAAGGAGCATGAAGGTCCTGAGTTTGATTTGAGGTACAGAAAAAAAAACCATTCAGGAATATAGCTCAGCAGCGCAAGCGCCTACCTAGCAAGCGCTAGGTCCTGAGTTCGCTTCCTGGTACAAAAAAAAAAGTACCTAAGGAGCATGTATCTAGATGAAGAGAATAAAAGAAAACAAAATCTGAAGACAGAAAAATAGAATCAGGATTCCTTAAGCTATACATAACCTGCAGGAAGCTTTCAAGGGGTGCTAATGACATACCATAGTGCTATCACAGCAGTTTTCTGAGAGGCCTTGAACTTGATGCAAATTCAGATCCTAGAAGGAAGTTACAGAGTTACCTAGACCTGTGCTGTCCAACTTGGCAGCCATTAGCCTATGTGACTATGTTTAAGTGTTTTACAGTTAAAGTTACAAATTAAGTTTCCAGGGACATCAGTAACATGCTAGTTTCGGGAGCCACATCGGGCTAATAGCAAGCACAGAATAGGAGGAACCCATCATCTCACACCGTTCTGTTAGACACCAGCCACCCGAATGTTGTGGGGTTTTTTGGTACCCAGCCATCAGGGTAACATGGGCCGTTGTGTCCATACTCACCTGCCCTTTGCCCCTGAGTGAGTCTCCTTATCCTGCTTTACCCAGGTTTTCATCTGACCCGATCAGTTGTGAGCTTCCAGAGGTCAGGCATGGGATTGTACCTGGTCTTTGGACTCCCTTGCCTGGCAGAAATGCTTGGTATTTGTTGAAAAAGGAAAAGTGGATATGCAGAGTGGGACTGAGGACTGGATGACCTCTGACCTTTCTAGACTGTCTTTTGTGTAAATGGTGAATCTGAGAACAAGTTCTAAATTTTAAGCCATATAGAGCTGTTTTTCAGCTCTTTTCTTAGTCATTAGCCTCTTTTTGTCCCATGGTTTTTATTGCATTCAAAACTACTCTAGTGAATATAGTGTTTTTTATTCCTTTCTAGGAAGCAAGATTTCCAGATGTAGCAAATGGGTATGTTGAAGAAATAATTCATTTGAAGAATTATTACGATTTAAACGTGTAAGTGTTCTGCCTTGCCATTTTTCTTTCCCTTTCTTGTGGTAGAAGAAATTTAACATTAAACATCATTTTAACCTTTTATGTGTATCTATATGTGTGTGGACTGGGAATTGAAATGGGCCTTTGCACTGAGCTATATCCATGGCCTTTTTCTATTGTTGTTTTTTAAATTTTGAGACAGAATCTTGCTAAGTTACATACTCTGTGTTTGAATTTGTACAATTCCAATTGTTTCAGCCTCCCAGAGGACTAGGACTTACAGGTGTACATCACCACACCCAGCTTACTTTAACCATTTTTAGGTGTAAAGTTCAGTAGCATTAAGTATATTCATATTATTGTGCAGCCTTTACCACATCCTTCTCTAGCACTCTTACCTTCCTAAAATGAAACTGTATCCCTTAGATACTAACTCCCCATCCCTTCCTCTCTCCGCGTCTACCGCCATTCTCACTCTTAGTGAATTTGCCTCGTCTAGATATCTCATGTGAGTGGAACTATACAGTAGTTATTGGCTCTTTCTGACTGGTTTATTTCACCTGGCACTGTGTCTTTTTAATGATCTTGTTAGTTTCAACTTACATATAGACTGTTGTCTGGGTCGTACAGAATTAGGAAATTGTGATGCTTAGTTTCTGAGCCTTGATACTACGTGTGTTTCGGTCAAGGTGATGAAAGATGTTTTCTTCCCTATAGTTATGACAAAAAGTGTTCTCTAAGCATTCTGCCTCTTTGCAGAAATATGTGGAAGCATTTCTTCAGCTTTTAGTATAAAAGCTATACTTCAAAAAATTTAGTGTTTGGAAGTATGCAGAATGAAAAGTAAGTCTTTTGTAGTCTAGAGGTGAAAGTTATAAGTTTGTAAAGAATGGTATTGAAATTACTTAATCATAATTTTCAGAGTTAATACATATATCTTTTAATTAGTCAAAAGAGATAGTGTAATGCCAAGCATGTTGGCACTTGCCTATCATCCCAGCATTTTAGGAGGCTGAGTGAGAGGGATCATGTATTTGAGCCCAAGCTGGGCCACTTAGTGACTTAGCAAGGCCCTGTCTTAAAACACAAATTAAAAAAGAGCTGGAGATACAGCTCAGGGCAAAGGTCTAGATCCAGTCTTAACATGTACCTGGGAAAAACAAAGAGGTGCTGTACTACGCCCATGTCCTCAGAAGTGTCATGTCTTACTCTGCAATTCTCAGCCAGGGTACAGATAAGTGTTTTCCCCTGATGACTTGAGAGGGAAGAGCCCCTTCTCCAGGTTGTCAGCCCAACAGAAATTCTTTTTTCTAATTTGCACAACAGGGCTGGGGATATAGCTCAGTGGAATAAGCGCTTGCCTAGCAAGCGCAGGGTCCTGAGTTCGATCCCCAGTACCGCAAAAAATAATAATAATAATAATAATAATAATAATAATTTGCACAACAACACATTGGTGGCACTTCTGTCCAAAAGCAGGCAGTTACCAGGTTTTCAACCAGGATTGGATCAACTTTAGTTTCTTTCTTAATCTAGAGTGGTTTCCTGGTTACTTTTTGAAAGTATCGTTAATTTTTCTTCCCAGTGTTTTTTACCATAAAAAGTTGAAAGATTGCAAGGTTTGGTGGTGTATGCCTATAATTCCAACTACTCAGGAGGCTGAGGCAGGAGAAGCACAAATTCAAGGCCAGGCCAAGCAACTTAATGAGACCCTGTTTCAAAATAAAATATACAAGTAAATAAATAAATGAAATATAAAGGGCTGGGGATATAGCTCAGTGGGAGAGAGGTTGCTTAGCTTGTTGTGAGGCTCCGGGTTCAATCACTAGCACTGCAAAAAATTAAAATTCAAAAACATTGTGATGAATACCTGTACACTGATTTCCCAGATTATCTGTCATTCCGCTGAAAGATTTTTACTTCCTGCTTTTAAATAATAATTATTACTGTTATTTTGTACACACACACAAACTTAAGGGCTTTTAAGTGGTGTTTTAAAATCAGTTACAGAGCTCGATGTAGTGGCACATGCTCATAATCCTAGCACTCAGAAGGCTGAGGCGAGAGGATCTCACAGAGAGGCCAGCCTGAACTACATAGTAAGACCTTGTCTCAAAAAAATCAGTTATGATTGTTTGCTTTTTGATACTGAAGTTTTCCCAGATTTGACCACTTTTGGTGTGACCCCACCCTCCCCCATTAATCTTTGAGCACTTCTTGTTTGTTGAAGTATCATGCTGCCCAGGTCTGCCTTGGACTTCCTCAGACCTGGAATCTGTTACTCTTAAGAAACCCAAAGGTTTGGGTTTTTTTTCCTTCCTTTTCTGGTGGTTTCATTTTGTTTGGTTTGGTTTGGTTTGGTTTTTTAAGACAGGGTCTCGCTGTCTTGCCAGGGCTGGGCTTGTGCTCCCAGAGTCAAGCAGTCTTTCTACCTCAGCCCCCAAGTGCTGGTACTGCGTGTGTGTGCCCCTGTGCCTGGCTTAACCCCAGAGTTTTTACAGTGAGGAGCATCTTAGGGCTCCGTATGTTCCTTGGCACCAGCATGCTACACTGGCATCTGGGTGAGAAAAGGAACTGGAGATGGGCACTTTTCCTCAGTTCTCTTCTTGGCACACCTTTCTTACTTGTTACAGGACCCACTGCTGACACTGGACAAGAACTGGGGAGAAAAGAGTTGAGTGAGAATTAGAATTAGCCAGGGGTGGGATCATCCTACAAATCTTCAAGACAAAGGATGCTAATACTGCTGAGCAGGAACCTCTATTACCCTGTGGGCTGTTGAACACCCAGGCTCTCATGGTCACTGAGATCACCCCCAGGCTAGTTGTCTGATTGGATTCTGTTGCCAGCTGAAGAGCTTGGATAGTTAACACGGTTAAGTCTGGGTGGTGATGCATCAGTGCATATTAGTTTACTCTGCATGGCTTACCCTCAAAGTAGTTCAGTAATGACGTATCTAAGAGACAAGGATGGTGGGTTTTTAAGAAGAGAATCTGCTCATAAGAAAGCATGGCCTGTTCTTCAGTCTTGCAGTTGGTTAAATAAAGTCAGGATAACTCAGTTGGCTCATAGTTCTTATTACCACAGGTTATAAAAAATAGTAATTAGCTGAAGAGCTTTCATATTTCATGTACTTACTATCACTAGAGTGTTTTTACTTTCAATTGTGAACATATACTTCTTCCTACATGTTATTCATAGTTTTCATGATGGAGAATAACTACTTTTTCAACTAGGAATGTATCTCAGCACTAGAGCTTTTTCTTGCCTAGCATACATGAAACCCTTGCTTCAAGCCCCGGAGGGGTGGAGAGGAGAAAAGCTACTTTTCTTCTAAATTCTCCAATTCCATACAGTTTAACCAGTAGCATTTTCAGTGACTTCATCATATCAGTCCCCAACTAATGGATGTGGAATTTGCATTCATCAGTATGTTCATTGCATTTGTTCGTGAGTGACAGGGTCTTGCTGTATAGTCTAGGTTGGCCTTGAACTTGCTGCAGTCCTCCTGTGTGCTGGGATTACAGGCATGTGCCACCATGCCTGGCCATGGTTTTTTAAACTAGCAAGTAAAAATAGAAATCCAGTGTAATTTTTTCACAATAATTACTTCTTTTATTAGTACATGTTTATAGTACATAATAATTACATTCATTATGGGGAGGTGGTACGTGTACGTACACGTTTAATTTTTTTCACATTCCTTTTCCCTCCCTCTTTTTTTTTTTTTTTTTTTTTTTTTGTGGTCTTTTTGAGCCAGAGCCTTGCTATGCAGTTCAGGCTGGCCTTGAGCTTACTTTGTAGCCCAAGCTGGTCTCAAACCTCAAAGATCCTCCTGCCTCAGCCTCCCAAGTGCTAGCATTACAGGCATGTGCCACCACACCCAGCTCTTCTCCCTCTTTTTAAAATTACTTAGCTTTTGGGGGGCTGCAAACATCTTAATTCCTTGATGGGCCAGTTTTTCTGTCACTGGGGACTTTATTTTTGTATTTGAATCAGTGGGCTGGTGTGAGATTTGAAGTAGTATGAAAGTAACATTGTGTGTTTGTTGCAGACTTTGTAATTTTCTTCTGGAAAATCCAGATTATCCAAAGAGAGAAGACAGGATCATTATCAATCCCAGCAGCAGCCTGCTGGCCAGCCAGGATGATACAAAGGCAAGTGTCCTGTGTAGGTTTTGCTGACTTACCTGGAAGTACTCTACCTTTTCTATCATCTCTATGCTTTGTTGGGACACATCTTTAAAAAGGCCAGCAAGTAAAATAGGATTTTAGAATGCACTTCATTAGTGGACTCATTTAGTGGAATCTCCCACCTTAAGCCACTGTGAGTTATATATTTAACTCTTCTTTTGTTATTACTCTTTATCTTCCCTTTCCCACAGAGAATTCAGCAAATCTTCCACGTTTTTAATCCAACAAAACAGGTTCCCAAAGTGAAACAAGAATTGCCTTGATTCCTCATATTGTTTTAGTAGGGTTTTTTTTAACATTTTATTAGGAAAATTTTCAAACATACAGAAAAGTTCAAGCATTTTATATCACCTACTCAGCCACTGCCAATATTACTAAAAAGTTTTTTACTATGTCAGCTTTATTGCACCCTTTTCCTCTGTCCATTAGCTCATCTTCATTTTGTTACAGTGCATTTCAAGGGAAATCATGGAGGTGTACAGTATACCTCTATGTAAATACCTCAGTGCACAGATCATTACTCAGAGCTTAATATCTGATGACAACTTTTTTTCTGTTGCAAGATTTGTGTACAGTACATATACCTGTTTATTTAAATCTCATATGAAGATGTAAGCAATTTGATTTGTGTGTGTGTGTGTGTGTGTGTGTGTGTGTGTGTGTGTGCGCGCGCGCGCACACGCGCGCTGGGAATGCAATTAAGGACCTTGTACTTGCCAGGCAGGCGCTTGTGCCACTGAGCTATATCCCCTGCCCCCCAGCAGTTTGATTTTTAAAACTTATAACCGTTATCTTCATTTGCGATCTAAATTAGCATTCAGTGTATCATATACTGAAGGAAAGTATAGTTCAAAATTAACTGTGTGAAGATCTAATGGATTCTTCTCCCCCCCCCGCAAGTTCTTTTGACTGTCTTTTACACATTCTGTAGCAGCGAGGAAAAAAAAGACTTTCTGAACGTTTTGAGGCAGGAAGATGGCTGAAAGATTGGGTTCAAATTGTCAGCTAAACTTCTTTATTAGTTCTAACTAGTGAAACTAGTCTTAGACTGCAGACAAGTACATCTCTGATCCACCATTTCTCCATCTCTGTTACAGGGCTGATAACTTCTAGAATAATTAAGAAACCAAACAAGATTATCTTTTCCTGTAATGTATAATTGTTAAAATGCTGGCATTATAATTTTGTGTTTCTGTCTTATATTTCAGTTGCCTAAAATAGACTATTTTGACTATTCAAAATTGAGTCCACTTGACCAGCGCTGCTTCATCCAAGCTGCTGACCTCCTGATGGCTGACTTCAAAATGCTTAGCAGTCAGGACATCAAGTGGGCCCTGCATGAGCTCAAAGGACACTATGCAATCACCCGAAAGGTGCTTTCCTTCTTCTGTGGGGTCACTTCCTTGACTGCTTCACCCTGTGATACAGAACAATTCTTGCAGAGATTGGGATAGTTTGTGATAGCTGAGAGTTAATAGAGCTGGTCAAGGTAACAGCAATAGGCGAGATATTTGCTGGTCAGAAAAAAACTGAAGAGAAAGAAATGCTAGAGTAGAAACAGGGAAATTCTACTTTGACCAGAAAGATCTGGAGGACAACACACGTTAGTGTGGAATGCACAGTAGAAGAGTATGAAAGATTGGCTCTCCTCTGATTTGCTTTGACTTTTGACTAGTTACACAGCACCTCCCAGGTGACTGTTTCCAGTTACATGAGTTGAGGTCTGAGGAGCCAGGAACGCAGTAGTGCCCAAGAAATGTTGGAGTACTTCAGAAGGGAGTAAGCAGCTCCCCCAAACTCTAACATTTTCAAAAACTCCAAGGGCCCAAATAAAATAGCATGTGAAGATCCCTGTTTTTGGACAAGGACAAGGACTGGTGACTGGTGGGTAGCACAGGCACACTCAGTTAGCAAGGTCCACTCTGCACAGTCTGTTCCTTCACAGTGGTCAGCTGGGGCAGAGTCTGAGTGCAGACATGTAGTTCATTCCTCCTGCTATTAAACCTTCTGCTGAAGTGCTTGTGATTCCCAACAAAGATTGATTTTCCATCCCCAAAGGACAAAGGTGGAGTTATTTTAATGATTCAGATATCCTCTGGGTCTTTCCTGAAGGAATGTGAAGCCAAGGTAAAGAAAGCTTATTCTGAGTCTAGGTCAGGTCCCATGATTGCCAAGAAGATCCAGGCAACTGCCAAGAAATTCCTATATAGAATCATTCTAAGGGCAAGAGTTAGTACTTTCTAGATCTGAATCTCATTCCCCATGCTGTAACATAGGGAATGCCTTACTTAGTTGAAAATTGAGTTAAGTCCCAAAGTAGCAACCACCATGCAATAAGGACTCTGTGATACATAGGCTACACCTCCATCCTCACTGGCCTGGGCTGAGGTGCCGTGGTACAGCTTGCCCTGAGAGGACGAACTACCTGGAGGGGCACTCCCTCCACAGGCTCCAAGGTCTGGTCTTCCATGTTCCACTCGTTTCTGCAGGGTACGCCTTGTGGCTATGTTGCAACCAGTCAGTAGATCTAGTATAGTCCTGAGGCTGCTTATAGATGGGGATTTATCCAGATGATCTCCTGAATGCCCTTTGGTGGCTTTCATTCTGTGATTTATGGAACACTTTCTGCTTAAGGAGCTATTCCATTCTTGGCATAGCTTCTTTGTACTTCTGATCATTTATATTTTTAATAAAGGTGGCTGCTTATTCGTGGGTAGTTTGGGAGTTACATGGCCTTTGAAATAGTATGACCTAGAGTGTTTGAATTAGTGTTTGAGAGGATATGCACTTAGAAGCTAAAGAATGACATGACTCCTTCGGATTTAGAACTTGTTCTTGCATACAGCGAGTAGTGCATGAGAATTCTGCCCTATAGACAGTGATTGTGGTCTGAACAGAGGATATGACACACCCAAAGATACTTTTAAGTTACATCAGTGCCACTGCCTCTCTGTGCTGCCCCAAACAATGTGATCGCTTAGGGAAGTTAGTGTTCATTGTAAAGGTTGGGTCACGTTTTCCTGAACATGCCTTTTGATTTTTGGTACAGGGGAATGAGACCTGGGCCTTTGCACTGAGGTGCATCTGCAGCACCCGGCCCCCTACTTTGTTTATTCATTTTTTATTGTGAGACAGTATTTTGCTACAGGTAGCTGACTTGGCCAGGCTGGGTTCTAACTTACAACTTCCTACCTCAATTTCCAAGAGTGCTAGAATTAGAGATGTGTAGCACATGCCTGAGTTTCTCACTTTTTATAATAAATGTCTTATATGTTATAACAAGTCCCCATTTACTCATCATTCAGACCTGCCCGTTTTCCTTCTTGCCATAGTTTTTTAAAGCAAATTATAAATTTATTTACATTTGTTACCATTGGTTGATAATGTTGTCTTTTATAATCTATGAGTTCTCACTCTTTGCTTTTTTTCTTCTTATAGTTTGTTGAGAAAACATACGGGTTGTTTATCCTATAGGTTTTGACAGTCTGGATTTCTCTGACAGCACCTTCACAGTGTCATTAACTGACCTCTGTGCCATGAATTTCCTACAAATTGATAGTTAGATCTAGTATCTTCATCAAACTTGGGTTTGATTCTTTTTTTCTTTTTGCCTTTGATTTAATTGTTAGTCTGTGATTGCAGCAAGTGTTTTAATATTTTATTTTAATATTTTAAGGAGCAAGTGTTTACTTGCTGGGCTTTGGTTTTCTTACAGTGTAGAGTGGATCCCTTACAGGCTATGACAATAATTAGAGAATGGTGTATATAAAGCCATAACACAGTGCTGGGCTTATATCAGGTTTTAGTAAACAGGTTCTCAATCCATTATGTGCTTTCAGTGTGCTACCGAACAATTTTTAAGCTTTAGAACTGTTATGAGAGTCAGTCCTCAGCATGGTATTACAAAAACCCACTGGTAACTCATCCTCCCTAGGTTTGCAGCACTGAGTTCAAGCCAGAGAGGGCTGTCACCCAGAGAGGGCTGTGACCTGGACTCTATGAAAGTCTCCCAGCAGTGGCCTTCTTGATGAGCCCCATGCAGCCTGCACTGTTTCCAAGCTTTTTTTTCCCCCCCTGGTTTTAAACTCTAAAGCAACAAAAATGATGTCTTGGTGCTATGTTTAATGATTTTTTTTTCTTTTTTGAGTCAGGGTCTCACTGCAGTTCAGGCTGGCCTTAAACTCACTATGGAGCCCAGGCTGGCCTTGAACTCATAGTGATCCTCCTGCCTCAGCCTCCCAAGTGGTGGGATGACAGGCGTGTACCACCACACTTAGCCCAGTGAATAGTACTCAAACTAGAGGAAGCAAGTAAAGCCTTAACACTCAAGGCAGCATTATTGGTTCATTTCCACAGTTAAAAAAATCAACCATTGCTGAGCTTATTTATAATTTGCCCTTTGTCCACATCTTGCTCTGCTCCCCAGAACCAGCTCTTAATGCTTTTCCTATTCTCAAATTTGCTTCATTGTTTTTGGATGTATACTTCTACTTGATGGATCATTGTTCAAAACTACTTAGGCTTTGTATTGTGGGTAGGGAACCTAGCTCTTAACACAGACCACACACATCCTCATCTTTCAGTACACTTTTTACTACATCTGTGTTTTTGAGTTTTCTGTATTATAACTATGGCACTGTTTACTGCTAGGCAAGTAATATACTATAATTATTTTATGTCCTTAAATTTTCTGTTCATCTTAGAATTTAAAAGTTGCCTCCATTTTTCCATTTGTTTTGGTGGTTTTCTGTTTTTGTGTTGTGACTTTCTGGTTCGTCTTTCCACAGCTGACAGCTCCAGCACAGCTCTGCGTGTTGCCATGGCACCATTTCATCCTCCATTCACCCCCCCCCACCCCTTCTGACTGTCCTCTGCAGGTAGCATGCTGCTGTCACCTTGAGACTTGCCTTCACTTTGACTCAGGAATTCTCTTCACCTTGCTCCTGGCTTTTCCCTGTGCTCCAGATTCTACCACTGTCTGCTTGGTTTGCATACCCACACATGACTGAAAGTTCCACTGGGGTGAAACTTATTTCTCTGCCCCAGATGTGCCTCTTTCAGTTAATTTGTTGATCCCGTCTCAGTCCATGTGCCAGGAATGTCCTGAGAATAGCATAAGGCCCCTTCCCACCCCCTCCCTCCCGGGGCTTCATACTCATGGATTAACACCATCTTTTTTAACCTATACTTGAGACATTGATAGCTAAATGGATGCACCTTGAGTCCGTACTCTTCAGTGAAATAAATTGGACACACATTTTCTCTTCGACGTGAGAAACTGAAAGTATAAATAAGAATCAAAACACATAATAAATATTGTGAAACAGGAAGTAATTGTTCAAAAGTAAAAGAGAGTTGGGGAGTGGAGAATGGACGAGAAAAGGGAAAATAGAATAAAATGGAAACAAAGTTTTGTAAGGAGTGGGAGGGGGGTAGGAGAATGGGAAAGAAAAGAGGAACTAAGTTATGTCATGCACAGGTTCCAATTCCCGATGATGAGTATGGTCATTATGTATATCTAAATTGTACCAATAAACTTAAACTGTATAGATTATTTCTTAAAAAATAACTTACGTTCTCTTAAGTGGTCATTCTCAAGGTCTCCATGTCCTAGGGTTCATAGATTCAGCCACCCGTATGGTTTTATTGGTAATCTTGGTCTCTGCAGAGGTGGCTGTGCCCATCTCTGGATCCACCTTCTGCCAGGCTCCAGAGCCTTTGTGGCATCAACATACTCATTGTAGTGTTACTTAAAAGAACTTTGGCCATTGTCACAGATGTTTTAAAAAATTTTTTATAAGTACATTATATGTATGCATTATATCATAATTACATTCCTTGTGTGGAGTTGGTACATGAACATAAAACATCTTTTTTTTTTTTTTTTTGGCGGTACCGGGGATCGAACTCAGGACCCTACACTTGCTAGGCAGGCGCCTATTCCACTGAGCTATATCCCCAGCCAACATAAAACATCTTAATTCCTTTTTTCATTCCCTTCCCCCAATCTCTCGATCCTCTTCCCATTTTCCATTATCCCCTATTTTCCATTATCTCTCTTTTATTTTGCTCTTTTTTTTTTTTTTTTTTTTTTTTTTTTTTTTTTTTTTTTTTTTTTTTTTTTTTTTTTTTTTTTGCGGTACTGGGGATTGAACTCAGAACCTTGTGCATGCCAGGTAGGTGTTTATTCTACTAAGCTAAATCCCCAGCCCCTATTTTGCTCTTTACTTACAATTTTTCTCCCACTATGTAAGATTTAAGCTTGTCTGTCTGATTTATTTTACTTAGCATTATGTTCTCAAGGTGTATCCATTTTCCTGCAAATAACTTTATGGCAGAGTAATACTATGTTGTATATAATATTTTCTTTATCCAGTCATCTGTTGATGGGCTGGACATACAGGCCACTTCCAAGATTTAGCTATTATCAATTGTGCTTCTGTAAAGAGAAAGATACTGAGGAAACAGATTTTCCTGTCTGTCTTTTGGAGGATCTACATACTAATTTCCTCAGTGGTTAGACTAGTTCACATTCCCAGCAATGCAGAGTTCTCTTTTCCTCAGTAGCACTTACTTGATTTCTTGATGATGGCCATTCTTTCTGGGGTAAGATGAAATATCAGAGTTGTTTTAATTTGCATTTCTCTAATGGCCAGCCACATTTAGTGTTTCTTCACGTATTTATTAGCCATTTGTACTTTTGTGACATAGCTGTTCATTTCGTTTGCCCATTTTTTAATTGTATATTTTATTTGGGGAAATTAATTTTTTAAATTCTTTATTCTAGATACTAATCCTCTCTCTGAGGAATAGCTAGCAAAGTATTTCCCATTGTATAAGTTTCCTTTTCACTCTCTTGGTTGTTTCTTTTTCTGTACAGAAGCTTCTTAATTTGTATGACCCTGTTCTCAGTACTTTTCCTGTGCAACCAGGGTTCTGTTCAGAAAATCCTTCTCTGTGTCTGTATTTCAGTAGTTCTGCCTGTTTTATCTTCCAGCAGGTTGTATTTTTGTTTTAGCATTTAGTTCTTTGATTCATTTTTATTTTAGTTTAGTACATGGTAAAAGTTATGGGTCTAGATTCAGTCTTCTGCATATGGATAGTCAGTTTTCCCAAAACCATTTATTAAAGAGGCTGTGTTTTCTCCAGTGTATGTTTTTGACCCCTTTGTCAAAGAACAAATAGTGGAATGTGCTTAGGGTCATTTCTGCATCCTCTGTTCTGTTTCGCTGATTTTCATATCTGTTCTTGTTCCAGTACATACTGTGCCTTACATGTCCTGAAAGTCTTACCAAACTGTATACTTGACTCTCAAACACCTAAGTTACTGTTTGATTTATGAATCTGAGGGGAGAAAGTCCAGACAACTACTGAAGGAACACTGTCCTTGAACACCTGTTCTTCCTAGAGTCCTGTGAGCTTTTTGAGTCCTGTCTGAGGAAGAAAGGGCCCTGGGAGCATGGCTTAGTAGGAGAATGCATGGCTGGTCTGCACTAGGTCCTGGTTCCCCTCCCAGCCCTGCAAAAGAAGTGTGCCACCTAGTAGTATCCTTCTGAAGAGCGCAGTCTGGTGTAGGAAAGAGGCAGAGAGATGAGTAAGACAGCCTGATGACTGCTCTAAAGTCAGGTGAATCAGCCCATGCAAGCGCTAGGAAAGAAGTGTCACTTGAGCAGTTTTGACAGAAAGGTGTGTTCACAAAAGCTAAGAGCTGGGATATGTAGACTAGCAGGCCTCAGAGGGAAGGAAGTCTCCTTCTGTAGTTTGAATCTGTCTGTTGTACTTAACTAGGCTTTTAGTCAATAATAATAGAAATTACTAATATAACTATTAAAGTAAAACTTTGGAGACTCCTTTAATTTATGTACCACATTTTTAAAGCCAATTTCCTGACAAGTACAGGTTAAATTTATATTATTTGGGGCTTTTCCCCTCTGCTGTTAGAAGCAATAATAAATGAAATAATGCCTCCTTTAGGCTACCAGTCAGGAACTTCTACCTGTGTCACCACCATTCAGGAGCTCTGAGTTTCATTCCAGCCTGATTTCGTGCTAATAAGTGGCACTTTTTGTGAAACACAAATTATGATCCTGTCTGACTTCCATTCTTGGATTCATGCAAACAGCCTAAGTTCAAAGGTGGAATGTCTACCTTTAGGTAGAACTTGGTAAATATTAGTAGCCTTGCAACTGAGTATAAAAGTGTAACTTCAGGGCCAGAGATGTAGCTCAGCAGCATAACGCTTTGCATGGCAAGCACGAAGTCCTGAGTTCAATTCCCAGTAGCATAAAAAAGGTGTAACTTTTGTCTGTTTTGTTTTGTTTTTTTCTTGTTTTTTTTTGCAGTACTGGGGATCAAACTCAGGACCTTGCACTTGCCAAGCAGGCGCCTATTCCACTGAAGTATATCCCCAGCAAAGAGTGTAACTTTGAAATCTGGTAAGGCAGCTAGGCATAGTGGCACACACCCACAGAATCAGCACTCAGGAGGCCAAGGTAGGAAGGTTCCCACGAGTTCCAGGCCAGCCTGTGCTAAATAGTGAGACCTTGTCTCAAAAAAAACAAAATACAAACAAAATTCTGGCAAGCCATGAAGGGAGGAGCACAGCACTGTGAGTGAAACTAGGGGCTTAGCTGAGTTTTACTTTTTTGTTTTCCCCTTGCAATAATAATCTTTCCCTTTCTCAATTTTCAGGCCTTTTCTGATGCCATTAAAAGATGGCAGGAACTATCACCAGAAGCCAGTGGAAAAAGGAAAAAGAGAAAAGAAATGAATCAGTATTCTTACATAGATTTCAAATTTGAACAAGGTAATGGCAATAGATTGTGGGGCCACATGCAAAGCTGCAGCGCTCCCCTATCACTCGGGCCCTGGCCAGACCAAGGAGTGACTCACAAGGACGGTTTCTACAAAGTGGCTGTGGTTGCTGGCCCTTCCTCCCTCCTTTGGGTACATCATGGTGGGGGGAATTTTGTTCAGTGTTAAGAAAATTCACATGTGAGGGCTGGGGATATAGCTCAGTGGAATAAGCGCTTGCCTAGCAAGCGCAGGGTCCTGAGTTCGATCCCCAGTACCGCAAAAAAAAAAAAAAAGAAAAAAAGAAAATTCACATGTGGACATGGGAGAGTGCTTGCTGTTAATGTTTGGGAAAGACTAATCTTGAAGGCCTGATGCAAATTAGTACTAGCCTGGTAGTTACTTGCTTACCAAGGCAGGCTCTCTTTCACACTAGAGAGCATGGGTGATAGCGTTTTCCTGTAAGACTGTTACTGCTGATGAAATGACTGCTGAGAACCCCTCCAACTCTAATGCCCCAAAACAGCAGACTTGAATTTTAAAACAGATTTCTTCCAAGTCGCTTGTGTCCAAGAAGAGTTTATATAACCTTTTCCTTAAATTATGTCACAAATAGAGGTGCATTCCTTTTCTGTTTCCTGTTCGTATCCTGTTACATGTGTACATAGTTACAAAACTTGATTTCAGGCATGACTAAGAAGCACCATGTGATAGCCATAGTTAAGGAGCATTTGAATATCTCGAGTGTTCAGGGTCTGTATTCATTCCTACCTATGGCTTCTGATGTCCCTCTCCTAGTCAGTGGACATCAGCCCACTCCCACTGGTCTCTAGAGTGAGAGAGCAGGGACAGTGTGTAGCTAAATTAACGTACCATTGAAGCCAGGCATCCCTAATATGTAGTCTTACAGTCTTTGCTTCTGACTCTCAGTGGTGGAGAAAGAAAATTGTCCACCTCCTTGTTGGTCAGCTCCATCTTTTACAGAGTCCTGTCAGGCCTGAAGGTACCTCCCTCATGTTTCCTGCTGGAGCTGCAGGTTGCACCTCTGATAAGATGGAGGTCTGTTGCCTCTGCATTGTCGTAATGGCCCTTCTCTGGCTCAGCAGTGAGTCCTGAAGCAGGTCGTACAAGACCTTATACTCCAGCTGAGACTTGTGATGCAGAGACAGTGAGCTTCAGGCTCTGCTCTTTGGTCCAGGCAGCCTAAGAAGTACCTCACATAGTCAGCATACTTGTCCCTGAGGTAGGAAACAAGACAAGGACATTTATATATTCACTGCCAGCGGCTGGGATGTGGCTCATCGGCGCAGCACCTGCCTGGAAAGCATAAGATCCTGAGTTTGATTCCCAGTACCAAAATAAAAAAGTAGTACTGCAAGTACACATTTAAAAGAATAAGACTACTAGAAAGTTTTAAAGTATACATGTAGCACTGCCATTCACATACTATTGGAAGTACTGTCCATGCAGTAAAGAAAAGAAAGAGATAAAAAGTAGAGATCTAAAAAAGAGGGAAGAGGGCTGGGGATATAGCTCAGTGGAATAAGCGCCTGCCTAGCAAGCGCAGGGTCCTGAGTTCGATCCCCAGTACCACCAAAAAAAAAAAAAAAAAGAGGGAAGAAATCTGGCTTTTAATACAGATGACATAATTGTCTACCTAGAAAACTCCAAGGAATCTACTAGAAAACTAGAACTGATAAGTGAGTTTAGCAAAGTTTCAGAGTGTAGCACCTACCTACAAAAAGCAGTTGCATTTCTATATACAGTGGTGCCTCAGTTCATAAACTTAATTCTTTCTATGATTCTGGTCACAAAATGAATTAGATGAGAGGTCAACACTGACCCTAACCGTTGAATTTGATTCAGTTTTCATCCAGTTCAGTTTGCGACCAGAATCACGGAAAGAAGTTCATGTAGTGATTTGCCAGTATACTGGCAATGAGCAAGTGGAAACCAAAATTTAAAATACAGTCCCATTTATAGCCCTCTCAAAGCTTGCACAGGACTTTGGTTGTGATAAAATTTTTAAAACACTGATGTGAGAAATTAAAGATGTAAATAAATGGTTAAATACTGTATTGATGAATTTTAAAACAACATAAGGAAGATGTCAGTGCTTCCCGAACTGATAGGTTTAATGCAGTTTTCTTTAAAACCCCAGCAAAAATTTTTGTGGGTATCAAGTTTATCTGAAAATTTATATAGAAGAGTGAGGAAACATGGGGTTGTTCCTTTGGCTACATATATGTGAATCTACAAAAAGAGTGATATTGTAGACATCAAGGGAATGGGTACTGTGCAAAAGGAACACCACACAAATGTTACTATGGCAAAACAGGAAGAGTCTACAATGTTACCCATCATGCTTGGCATTGTTGTAAACAAAGGAGTGAAGGGCAAGCTACTTCCCAAGAGGATTGATGTGCATATGGAGCATATTAAGCACTCAAAGAGTCAAGATAGCTTCCTGAAATGTGTCAAGGAAAATGATCAGAAAAAGAAAGAAGCCAAAGCAAAAGGTACCTGGGTTCAACTGAAGCACCAGCCTGCCCGGCCCAGAGAAGCGCACTTTGTGAGAACCAATGGGAAGGGGCCTGAGTTGTTGGAACCTGCTCCCTATGAATTCATGGCATAAGCTGGGGATGGAGCTCTGCCATTTAGTGCTAAATCGCCCCTACATGTTCTAGGCCCTACTTAAACAGAAAAAAACATCCTGTGTTATAAGGATGGTTTTCTTAATTGAACAATGTTTGGTGCATTTACCTCAGAAACAAGTATCTGGAGCAGGTTTTCATCCCACCTAGCTAATTGTGTCAGGTCTTTACTCGTGGATGTTTTTCTTGCAGAAAGATATTGCTGAGCTATTAGGTAGTAGTACAGCCAGATGACCACATATTTATGAAGTATTTATATTGGCTTGAAGATCCTATAAATCACCATGGGGAAAAGATACAGCAAAATAAATGGAAGTCCATTTCAGTTGAATAAATTGTTTAAAGCACCCCTCAAAAAAATTTTTTTGAATATTTTCATCACTTCAGAGAGGAACTCAGAATTATTAGTAATCATAAGCCATTTCCCTTAAATGTACCCTTTCCCTAGACCACTAATCTAATTCCTGGCTTAAAATGTACCTATTCTGAACAGTTCACATGGATGGAATCAGATTATACATAATGTTTTGCAATTGACTTACTGGCTTTCGTTTAACAACATATTTTCAAGCTTCATCCATGTACATGTCTTGATGCATGTTCCTTTTATTCCAAATAATAGTCGTGTGGATTAACTACATTGTATTTATCCCATTCATCCTTCAGTGAACTCAATTCATTTTTTACAAAGCTGCAGAAGCAATTCAGGGGAGGAAAAATAGCCTTTTACATAAATGGTGTTGAAGCAGTTTGATGTCCAGAAGAAAAAAACCAAGTCTCATACCTTACACAAAAACTAAACCAATATAAAATCTTCAGGAAAAAAAAAGATCATCCAGGGGCTGGGGATATAGCTCAGTGGAATAAGCGCCTGCCTAGCAGGCGCAGTGTCCTAAGTTCGATCCCCAGTACTGCCCCCCCCCAAAAAAAATCATCCATGTTCCAGGTTTAGGCAAAGAGTGGTTAATTTTGATATCAGCGAAATTCAGACATTTTAATCTGCAAAAGACTGTGTGTGTGTGTGCGCGCGTGCAGAATCCAGGGCCTTTGTTTTTTTTGGTCCTTTTTAGTTCTGTTTTTCTTTCTTTGTCTTTTTGAGGCAAGGTTTCACTATGCAGTTTAGGGTGGCCTTGAACTCATGGTAATCCTCCTGCCTCAGCCTCCCAAGTGTTGGGATTACAGGCATGTGCCTCCATGTTGGGTTTTAACCTAGAGCCTTTAAACTGAGCTACATGCTGTTGGTGGTGGTTGTTTGTTTGTTTTTGAGATAGGGTCTCACTAAGTTGCCAAGGCTACAGTCCTCCTTCCTCAGCGTCCCAGAATTCTGGGATTACAGTTATGCACCATCTCTCCCATTTCGAAAAGGCCTTTTTAAGAAGATGAAAAGACAAACTGAAGACTGAGAGAAAACATTTATAACTACATCACTTGACAAATGATTGGCATCTAGAATGTAAAGAACTCTGAAAGCTTAGTAGAAGAAAAGCAAAAGTCCAACTAGAAAGTGGGCAAAAGATATACATATCCTGAAAGAGAATGTACAGATGGCAGATACCCAGAGGATATGCAGTATCATTAACTGTTGGATGAATACAGTTGAAAACCACAGTGAGATGTCACTGCACACCTTTTAACATGGCTAAAATAAAAAGTGACAACACCAAATGCTGGTGAGGGTGCAGAGAAACTGTCCCTCGTACATTGCTGGTGTCTGATGGGACAGCCTTGTGGGAAGACATATCAGCAGTGTGCTTTAAAGCATGTTGTGCTCCTGAGCATTTATCCTAGGAAAGTAAAACATACCTTTTTAGAAAGCCTGTACATAAACATTCATGGCAGCTTTATGCAGGTAACCCAAACAAAGATGCCCTCAACTGGTGAAGGGTTAAAAGATGGCAACTATAGCACCACCACGCCAGGAAAGACTGGGTTGGTTGGTTTTGTTTTTGGTGGTACAGGGACTTGAACTCAGGCTAGGCAAGCAATTTACTAATGAGCTACAACCCTAGGCTCATACCATAGACTATTACTCTGCAATAAAAAGAAACTACTGGTGTATGTACCAAGTTGGGTAAATCTATTGATTAAAAAGTCAATTCTACAGAAAACAAAAAAAACTTACCAAAACAATAAGGGCTGGGAATATAGCTCAGTGGCACCAGCACCTGCCCGGCAAGCATAAGATGCTGAGTTCAATTCCTAGTACCCAAAAAAAAAGTTAATTGTAAATGTTGGCCGGGTGTGGTGGCGCACACCTGTAATCCCAGCACTAGGAAGGCTGAGGCAGGAAGATCACTGTGAGTTCGAGACCAGCTTGGGCCACAAAGTGGGCTCAAGGCCAGCCTGAACTACATAGGGAGACCCTGTCTCAAAAAGACAATCAATAAATAAAAAATCCTAAATGTTAATATTCTATATAGTTTACTAAATATTCCTGAAACGACAAATTACAGAAATGGAAAACACGTTAGTAGTTGGCAGAGATTTAGAAAAGGTTGCTGATGGAAGGAAATGTGTGACTGTCAGGGCCACAGGAGCCATCCCCTTGGTGTTCTGTATGGAGACTGTCAGTATTCTGGTGGTGACATTGCACTATAGTTTTGCAGCTTGTTATCATTCAGGGAAATCTGAGTAGGCGATCTCTGTACTTCTTACAACTGCACATCAATCTGTAATTATTTGACAATTTACTTTAAAAACCACATATCAGTGCTCAGGAGGCTGAGGCAGGAGGATCACCTCGAGTTCAAGGCTGGGCTGGGCTACACCGTGAGTTCAAGGTCAGCCTGAAACATGGCAAGATCCTGTCTCAAAACAAATGAACAGTATAGAGAGAGAGAAGGAAGCACATAGAGGGAAGGAAAGAAATTATAAGGAAATATGTAGGGTCAGAGATGTAGCTCAGCAGCGCAGAGCCTGCCTGGCAATCACAAGGCCCTGAGTTTAGTTCCTAGTAGCAAAAAAAAAAAAAGGAAATTTGTGTAAACTTAATCGCATTTGGTTTTAAAATGCAGGAATGATAATGTTACAACTTTAAACTTAAAGACCTGAGTGAAGAAGGAATAATAAAGAGCAAAACTTAATTTTTTCATGGAAGCAGGTAACATTTATTGAGTACTTAATATGCCAAACCCTTCCAAAATGTGTTATATAGATTGATTTATGTTTCAAATAACCTTCTGAGGTATACATCCCGTTATTATCACTTTATGAATTAGAAAACTGAAGCACAGGGAGGTTAAGTAACTTGCCAGATGGTACAGAGCAAGTCATAGCCACACTGGGATTCCAACCCTGGTGATCTGACTTCAAAGCCAACTGTGTGCTTTACTATTTTTATAAGAGAAAAAACTGGCTAAATTTTTAAAACCTTGTGAGAATGAGAGAAAAGGAGAATAAAGACAAAATATAGCAGAAAAGAGGTACAGTAAATATTGTTAAAAGCAAGAGGTTATTAAAACAGACTGGTGGTAAATAAGTTGATAACAGCCTAGTTTTGTAGAATGTTAAGTTGCCAAATTAATGGAAGAAATGTCAAACCTGAACAAACCTGTTACATACCTGCTATTTGTTATTCTGCTTTTATTCTAAATGTCATTTCTTGTACTAAATCTAGGCACTCTTTCAGCTTTTCTGTCTATGATTTTTAAAATTAAGACGCGTACATACAGCATGTTGACATCTACTGGAAGTGGCTAAAATTAAAAAGCAATCACGCCAGGTATTAGCAAGCACAGAAGACACCTGGAACTCATGTATATTACATTCACAGGGAAAGTGTAAATTGGAACAATGACTTGAATAAACTAGCATTATTTTCTAAAGCTTAAGTAAGTATATCTTATGGTTTGGCAATTCCAGTCCTTCACTGGAGTTGCAACATATATTCACCAATAAACAGCTACAAACAGCTCTATTCATAATAACCATAAACCCAATGTCCTTGTTGGAGGAATGGGTAATAAACTGTACTGTGATCCCTCAGTTAACAAACTTCACACTTGATCTTAGGCAAAAGGCCAGGACGATAACAAACTTCATTACCTACAGTTCTGGTTACAAAGCAAATTGGACAAGAACTGAATCAAATTTCCCCATCAGGTCAGTATTGAATTTAACTGTTGAGTTTGGTTTGGTTCTCATCCACTTTGGTTTGAGAGCAGAATTGTGAAAAGAATTAAGTTCATGAACTGAGACACCCCTTTATTCACACAGTACATTACTGACAGTGCAGGAGAGCTTTCCAAGGGGAGCGTAGTGGGGAAGAGGGCAGGCACAGTCAGAGGTATGTGGTAGGTTAGGAGCTATGAGGGGTACAGTCCTCTGGCAATAGAATGGATACAGGAGGAGTCAGGAAATTACCTCTGTGGGGAGTTGAGCATCAGAAGATGATACCCTGGATTCCTAGCATGTCTGCATGATTTTGCATTGTTATATATCTTCTAGGTAACATCAAAATAGAAAAAAGGATGTTTTTTCTGGAAAATAAGCGGCGGCATTGTAGGTCCTATGACCGGTGTGCCCTCCTTCCAGCTGTGCAGCAAGAGCAGGAGTTCTATGAGCAGAAAGTCAAGGAGATGGCAGAGGTAGGAAGATATCCTCTGCTCTGGGGATACATTTCTGCAGGTCTGGCTTGCTCACTGTTATGCCTTGGTACCAAAACTACTGTCCTTCAAACTTTCCCTTTTACTGCTTTTTTGTTTGTTTGTTTTGTTTTTTGCAGTACTGGGGGTCGAACTCAGGACCCTGCGCTTGCTAGGCAGGCGCTTGTTCCGCAGAGCTATATCCCCAGCCCCCTTACTGCTTTGTTTTACCCTGGATTTTTTGGGGGTTTTGGCCTGGTGGTGATGGTGGTATGCTCAGGATCAAACCCAGAGACAGTTAAATGCATCTCAGTCTCCAAGATTTTTCTTTTCTTTAGACTAATTACATTACAGTTTAAAAAAAAAAAACTGGCCAGGCATGGTGGCACATACTTATAATCCCAACTGGCAGCTGAGGCAGGAGGATTGCCCCAAGTTTGAGAACAGCCTAGGCTACATAAGTGAGTTCAGGACCATTCTGCACTACACATTGAGGCCCTTGCTATAAACAAATTCATGCATACATACATAGAAAGAAAGAAAGAAAAACTGGGTTTTGTAATGATAGTGACTAAAGTTTAATTTTATAAACCAGATTGCTATGAAAGCATTTTAATGGAAGATCAATAACATCTCTTTCACCTCCCTCAACTCTGTTGATGGAGAAAAGCCAGAGAGAGATTCAATATATAGGCTGTTCCTTAAATATCTTCCATACCAGCGGCTCTTGCGTGACCCCCAGGTCCCCTGGGATTCTAAGGTAGAGTCTGTGAGATCATAGCTCTGCTATAATGGTGCTAAAGTATTACTCGCTTGGTCCAGCTGTGTTCAGTTTGCATTGACAGAACTAAAGTGTGGATGTCTTAGCAGGAATCCAACCACCAGCACAGATTGTCCTCACCCCCCAGCACTCACATTTGTTTATATGCCAGTTTCACACAAAGATAACTTTGATAAAGAAGTGTTACCTTATAAAATTTTGACCTCTGAAGACATCTTTTCTGTATTTTGTGTAACAAAATGAAAAGTATAGTTTTCCTGCTGCACATGGGCAAGTGATGCTTGTCTTGAACAGGAGCATTTGTGTTACTGAATTAATGCCGGCTGAATTAGTCTGTTTTGGGGGTGGTGGTGGTAATCCACTGCTGAACATATTTTTTTACTTGAAAAAATGACTTACATAAAAACTGATTAACACATTCATGATGGGGCCATAATTCGTAAGCCTGATGACGAATGGCTTGATCCACTGGTGATAGTTTCATGACAGTCTCTTGGGTGACTGTACCAGTTCTACAACTGGTGATAAAAACCGCCTGATGGAACAGTCATGTGTGTACTACCACTTGTTCAAGTCAGTAGGAACATGTTAATCAAAATTGGTTATTTGGCAGACATTTTTCTCAAGTGAAGTGACTTTTTTTTTTCTTTTGGTTCTGAGGATTGAACCCAGGGAGCATGAGCTACATCCCCAGCCACACACAATTTTTATTCCCCAGCCCTTTTTAAAAACTTATTTTGAGATAGTCTCACTACATTGCGCCAGCTGGCCTCAGACTTGGAATACTCCTTCCTCAGCTTCCCATGTAGCTGGGATTACAGGTATGTGGCTATGCACCCAGCTGAAATGATTATTTTTAACTAGGGAATCACATTTAATTGTTACTATTGATCGCATCACAAAAGTATTTAAAGATTTGGCAAATTGGTGGATGTTAATCATAGTCATTACTCTTCTTTATGCCCAGATTGTCCCATCTCTGGCCAGTGGCAACCCTGCAGGTTAGTCCCTCTGTCCTGACCCCAGTAGTTTCTGACCTTGCTTCTGGGAAGACAGGATGACCCAGATTCAACTGTATTCTCTGACCTGGACCTAGAATCAGTAGTTTCTCTGGAGCCAGACCTGGTGGTGCATGCCTATAATCCCAGCACTGGAGAGGCTGAGGCAGGAGGATTGCTATGAGTTCAAGGCCAGGCTAGGCTACATAGTGAGTTAAAAGGCCAGCCTGAACTACATAGTGAGACCTTGTCTCAAAAAGACCAAAAAAAAAAAAAAAGTTTCTTTGAAATTGCTTTATTTTCTGTCCTGGAAATCTTATACTGAGATTTCTATTCAAAACTTGGTTTATAGGTAGTTTTGAGATTTTTTCTACTCTTTCATTTTATGTTTGTAATTCTTAATTTTTTAATGCTAAAAATTAGGGAAAAAAGGAATACAAAATTAGCCAGGTGTGGTGGTATGCATCTATAATACCAGCTATTCAGGAGGCTGAGGCACGAGGATGATTGCATGAGGTCGTCCTCAGCTACATACCATAGTAAGACACTGTCTCATAAGAAAAAAAAAGAAAAAAAAAAAAAGAATACAAACTCAAAATATACTGTGCTATATTTTAAAGTCATTTGATAGGTAGTCATTTGTCCCTCCAACATGTTCTCTTACTCCTTCCATATTTTAACCTTGCTATTTGTTGGCTTATCTTTCATGTAGAAGCAAAAACATGAACATATTTTTATTTACCCACCTTTCTTACCCAAAAAGTAGCACACTCTTCCGCCCTGCTTCCTTTCACGCCAGTGTATCCTGGTGATCATTTCCCAGGAGTCCACCGAGATTTACACCATTGTCCACAGCAGCAAAGGATGTCCTGTTGATGGGACAGTCAGGATTTTTCCCAAGTCTCTTCTCTTTTTTTTTCTCTTCTCAAAAGATGCTAAATCCATGCCAAGTCTCCCTCATGCTTGTACTCCATGTAATACACAAAAGTGCTATTGCCCCATAGCCTCAGCAGCAAAGTATGTTGTTGAGCTTGGTTTTGGCCCATTTAAGTCTTTAGTTTGCTTTTGCTGTTCTTTGCTATTCAGCAGTGTTTTGTGTATCAGTCTTTTCCCATATTCACTCTGCATGTTTATTCTCAGGTAACTTTTTAAGCTCCCAAATCATGTAACTGAGCAGATACCAACCAACAGTAGACTCATGTTTATGGAAGTAAACACTGAATGGTGGTGTTGTCTTTACTAAATTTGTATCTGAAAGTGCGATTTGTTTTTTGGTTTTTGCCCCTCAGCATGAAGACTTTTTGCTTGCCCTGCAGATGAATGAAGAACAATATCAAAAGGTATTTTGGAGTCTCACCCAGTTGATTTATCCAGGGTGTGTGCAGGGGCTTTTCCTCAATGGCATTTCAAAGGGAAATGTTTTCTCTATAATCTCCTTCAGTCTGCTGAGTTGGCAGCTCACCCAACTTGGAATCAGGAGCATGAGCTAATGCAAGCACTCTTAGAACCAGTCTGAGTCATAGTTGAAAGGAAGGTAGTGATGGAGATATTCTTGTTAAAGACCACTGCTGGGTTAAAAAAAAAAAAAAAAAAAAAGACCACTGCTGGGAATGCTGAGCATGGTGGCGCACACCAATAATCCCAGCACTCGGGAGGCTGAAGCAGGAGGATCTTTGTGAGTTCAAGGCCAGCCTGAACTGCATTGCGAGACCCTGTCTCAAAAAGACTACTGCTGGGAATCTACTACATAGACTGCTAAAGGACAGTTTAGAATTCGGCACTCTGGAGTTGAATGAAAGTGCTATGTTTGGTCTTGGGCTAGTGGCTTTCTTAGTGGTGTCTGCTGGTATGCATAGTGTCCTTTCTAGCACGGGTAGGAACAGGCAGGTGACTGGATCCATCACTTCAGTGAATAAAGAGATTAAGGTCTGGTATGTTCGTTGAGGTTGCTGCTTTAGTGAGCTTCAGTAGTCCTTAAAATGAAGTTTGGGCTGGGTCACAGCTCCCTCACACTCCCATATCATGACATCTCATGCCTCTTACCCCTTATTTTTATAGTAATAGCAGATACTATATTTTCCCAGGGCTAGGCATGCTGGCACACGCCTGTAATCCCAGCACTTGCAAACCTGAGGCAAGAGGATCATTGTGAGTTTGAGACCAGCCTGGGCTACAAAGTAAGCTCAAGGCCAGCTTGAACTGCATAGTGAGACCCTGTCTCAAGAAAAAAAGAATTATAGTTTCCCTAGTGCCCTGCAATGGATGAGTGCCCTGCAATGGCTTTGTACAAAGAATTGCTCCAAAGAATACACAAAAAATGTGAAATGTTCACTATCTTTAGCTCTAGGTTAATGTACTGATATCCTGAGCTAGGTGTAGCCAGAAAAAACACTGTTCATTGTTATTTCATGGTTCCTAGGGGCCACTTTTGACCTCAGAATGGGGTGGGGGGACTGTAGAGACGTGAGACGTATCCTCCCCATACTCGAGTGTGGCATGTGGGGCATTCACCTGTGTCTTTGGTGGCCTGCAGGATGGCCAGCTGATTGAGTGCCGCTGCTGCTATGGGGAATTTCCATTTGAGGAACTGACACAGTGTGCTGATGCTCACTTGTTCTGCAAAGAGTGTCTCATCAGATATGCCCAGGAGGCAGTCTATGGATCCGGAAAGGTAAGGACCATGAACTGACCATACATGGGCACCATTCAGACGCCACAGTGTCCATATTAATACATTTTCTGGGTTGATGTAGAATTCTGCTGATACGTTCATGTGTACACAGTCTAATTGGTGTGATTATGTTTCTAACACAAGCAGGGTAGAATGCTGCTGTGCCCACATGTGAGGCCCCACAGGGCACCCACTTCATCACACATCTTACTGTTCACAGATTGAAGGTGAACTCAGAAAGTGAGGCCCTTCTGCCTGCTGGAGCACATGAAAATGCATTACTATGTTTTACACATTTTCTAAAGGATTTTATACTTGAATTAGAATCTTCTTTTTTTGATCTTTTTGAGACAGGGCTTCACTATGTAGTTAAGGTTGGCCTTGAACTCACTTTGTAGCAGTCCTCCTGCCTCAGCCTCTTGAGTCCTTGGATTATAGGCATGTACCACCATGCCTGGCCAGAATACATATATATTAAAATAACTATTTTTATACAAGATGATACATATTTGAAGTCAATTTCTCTTTTTCAGAAATACAGTCTTTATTAATGCCTGTTAATTTCACAAAATACTGTGTTTATATGTGATATTTTTATACATACATATATTTTGAGCATATCCATCCCCCATTACCCTCCTCTGCACCACCTCCTTCTACCTCTTGTTCCCTACCGTTTGTCTAATAATAGTCTCCCTTCTGCTTTCATTTTATTTTTTTTAGATTCCACATATTAGGTAAAACATGCCGTACTCGTCTTTCTGAGTCTGCCATACTTGTCTTTCTGAGTCTGGCTTATTTTTCTTAATGGTATGATTTGTGTGAATGACATAATTTCATTCTCCTTTATGGCCAAAGAGTACTCTATTGTATATATGCATTCCACGTTTTCTTTATCTACTCATCTATTGACAGGTACCTAGAATTGGTTCCATGTCTTGCCTTTCGTGAATTGTGCAGCAATAAGTATGAGTATGCAGGTATCCTGTAATATGCTGACTTTAATTCTTTTGGGAATATACAGGGAATGGTATAGCTGAGTCATACAATAGCTCTGTTTTTAGTTTTTTAAGAATCTTTCATACTGATTTCCATAGTAGCTCTGTGCTGTGGTTTATATCTTGCTGTCCCTCATGCACTCATTGGTGGGGGGTTTTGGAGGTAGCTGGATCTAGGGTGTGTGATAGTGGGATTAAGGATACATGTACTGAATTGATCCACTAATTGGTTTGTCGTAGTTCTCTCAGAATAGGCAATGGGAAGCCACATCCTGGGTGTGGGTGGTACCACCCAAAGGCTTATAGCCTGGATGGCATAAAAGAGAAAAGGAGGCTGCCGCTTATCTGCTCTGCTGTAGGCTGTTTTCTCTGCTATGCCACCCTACCTTTGAGTCAGCCAGCTATGGATGAAACCTTTACAAACTGAGCTAAAAATAAACCTTTCCTCCTTTAACTTGTGGGTGTTGGGTATTTTGTCTCAGCAGTGAGGAAAGTAAGTAAGGCACTGTGATAATTTACATTCCCACCAGCAGTGTAGAAGAGTTCCTTTTTCCCCACATCCCATCCTTGCCAGCATTTTTTTTTTTTTTTTTTTTTTGGTATTCTTGATAATGGCCATTCTGCATGGTGGGTAGGATGGAATCTCAAATTAGTTTTTATTTGCAGTTATCTAATGGCTGAAAGTGTTGAAGAACATTTTTTTCATACACTTAATTAACCATGTGTACATCTTTGGGAAAATGTCTGTTCAACTCACTTGTCCATTTACTGATTGGACTGTTTGATTTTTCATTGTCAAATTTTTTGAGTTCTTTATATAGTCTAGCTATTAGTCTTCTGTTGGAAGAGTGGCTAACAAAGATTTTCTCCTCTAGCCATCTCTTTACTCTGTTTATTCTCTGAGCTGTGCAGAAAATTTAGTTTGATATCATCCTATTTCTTGATTCTATTATTTCCCGTGCTATTGGAGTTCTACTAGAGAAATATTTGCCTGTGCCTATGACTTCAAGTGTTCTCCCTAGGTTTTCTTCTAGCACTTTCAATGTTTTAGGTTTCATACCTAGTTCTTTGATCCATTTTGAAGTGATTTTTGTACAAGGTGAGAGTTTCAGTTTCAGTAGTTTCACTCTTCCACATGTAGTTACTCAGTTTTCCCAACACTGTTTGTTAAAGAGGCTGTGTTTTCTCCAACATACATGTGTGGCTCCTTGCCCATAATAAGATAGCTATTAGTTGTGTAGGTTTGTTTCTGTGTGCTCTCTTCTATTCCACTGGTCCATGTATCTGTTTTTGTGCCACTCTGTGCTTGTTTTGTCACTATGGCTTTATAATACAATTTGAAATCAAGTATTGTGATGCTTCGAGCTTTGCTTTTTTGCTTACGATTGCTTTAGCTACTCTGGGTCTTTGTGGTTCTATATGAATTTTAGGATTGTTTTATCTAGTACCATAAAGAATGTTTTAAGAATTTTGATGGGGATTACATCGAGCCCCTAGATCACTTTTGGTGGTATAGCCATTCTAACAATCTTAATTCCACCAGTCCATGAACGTGGACATTCTTTCCATCTTCTAGTGTCTTCAGTTTCTTCAGAGGTCTCTAATTTTCACTGTAGAAGTCATCACGTCCTTGGTTGGGCTGAGTTCTAGGGGTTTTTTAAAAACTTGCAAATGGAGTTTTTTTCTTGATTTCTCAGCTAGTGCATTGTTGGTGTATAGAAAAGCTGTTTTTTTAACATCAATTATATATATATATATATATATATATATATATATATATATCCTGCAAAGCCTGTTTCTCATAACACCAGAGTGAGATAGATGGAATGGAGTTGCGTATTTTTTATATGATGCATCTGTGGTATCTAGTTCTAGCAGCAATACAGAGCTAACAGGGCCATTGAGAACATGGCAGTTTTTCATCACCAGTTGTAAAACATGAAAGCATCATACACTTACTTATTGTATAGTAAGAAATTTTCACAAGTACCCAATTTTAATCTAATCCTCAGACATACCCAAATTGAGAAGCATTCTACGAAATTACTGACCAGTTCTCTTCAAAAGTAGTGAGATTGTTAAAGAGCAAAAAATATTGAGAAACTATCCAGCAAGATATAGAGGAAAAGCAATTAAGCCTTGGCTTCTTCCACTATACACTAAAAACACAGATCACCTCTGTGACCACAAAATGTGTGGGGATTTCTTCCCACCAGCCAGCAGGCAATCAGTTCTGCAGGAAGCGTACCAGCTTGGCATCCTCTTAGGTCCAGTTCTGACACTGTCTACTGGAGATATTGTTGTGTTCCATACATAGAAGAATCAGTCCCAAAGATTGTCCCCATTTCAGACACCAATTCCAAGTCCAGGCCTCTAAAACTTCTGACCTGACTGGCTCCAAATTAAGATTTTCATCACTTGCTGGGGGTGGGGTATCAAGGTCTTACTGTGTATTTCAGCTGGCCTTGAACTCTCAGTTCTCCAGCCTCAGGCTGCTGAGGATTACAGGTTCTGTGATTATAGGTGTACTCCATTATCCATTATTAGAAGTTCCTTGACTTATTCTGTAGGCTCTATTAGTTTGCTAGAGCAGCTCACAGAACTCAGGAAAATGCTTATTTACATATATGTGTTTATTATTAGGGATATTATAAAACAAACAAATAGCCAGCAAAAGAGATACATAGGGCCAGGTCCTGAGCTCAGGAGCTTCTGTCCCATAGAGTGGGGGTGCCACCCTCATGGCATATACACAGGTTCTTGCTCACCTTCCTATAAACTTCCCTATGTTCAGCTCTCTGAAGCTCTTTGGGCTTTTATGGAGACTTCATTGCATAGACATGATTGAAGCATTAACACTCACAAATACGATTGGACAGAAAAAAATGTGAGCTCATGGAAATAGACTGAGGGAACCCAGTGGGGCCTGTCTTTTCAGATTGTTTTTTGGACTCTGTACATTTCTTCTTCCTAGCCTTAGGGCAGGGACCCTTCCAAAATGGAGGTCATAGCTAGGTACAGTGGCATACATCTGTAATCCCAGCACTTGGGAAGTTGAGGCAGGAGTATCTCTGAGTTCAAGGCCAATCTGAACTACATAGTGAGACTCTGTCTCTAAATAAATAAATGAATGAACGAGTCTTATGATCTGCTATCACATCTATGACCAGGTTGAGACAAAGGCAGGGCCAGCGCTGCCCTCAGCCCCCACTTCCAGCCCACCCCGTTGCCCCGTCCTGGAGGGTGCGGGATGCTAATAAGTGGCCTAGCCAAGGAAGCTGGAGCCAGGCAAAGCCTCAGTCAGGCCCAGAGAAGTTCAGCAGTTCAAAAATCACACTCCTGGTTTCACAAAGCTTGGCTGCCAGCACACTATGAATGTAAACAACGTCAAACTGAGGTTATCCAAAGCTGGGCAAGAACATCTGCTGCAGTTCTGGCATGAGCTGGAAGCCCAACAGGTGAAACTTCAGGCAGCACTCCAGGCCATGAGCTTTGAGGAGCTGAATTTCTGTTTCCAAAAGGCTATTGAAGGATTTAACCAGTGTTCTCACTAAGAGAAAGAAGGTGCATGAATGAAACCTGTCCCTCAAGAGGTGCTGGGCAGTGCTACTAGAGATCAAGATCAACTCTAGGCCTGGAAAAGTAAAGGACTTTTAAGATTTCTTAGAATAAAGTAGCAGTTCTCCTTCTAGCTGGTGAGCAAGGACGAGACGGGGATGTATGACGTTGGTTTACCGCCCCATAAGATACCTTTTCAGATTCAAGCAGAGGTATCCTGAAGCTACAGCTGTTAGCTGAAAAATATTATGGCAACAAATGTGTCATCCCCTGGTATATTAAGACCAGAAACAGAATAACAAAAGCAACAAAGCTCTTCACAAAGCACAGGTACTTTGGTTTTCAAAAAGGGAATGTGACGAAGGAGTTCTTCACAAACTATAAGCACTTTGGTTTTTATAAAAAGATAATAATAGTCTTTTTCAAGAGGGAATGCTGCCTTCTGTGAGTTTTGATGGGAAAAGTAGATTGGAAGAGAAGCACAGAGTTTCTATGGCCCTAGATGGAAGTAGAGGTCTTTACTGGGCTCTTGGGGCCAAGAATATTGTGGAGAGTGTGGAACAAATAGGCATTTGATATGTTTATGTCTCTTGTATGGGCAATATATTGGTAGAAGTGGCAGGCCCATGGTTTATTGGATTTTGCAATCAGAAAGGAGCAGACTGTGGGGCAAAGATGGTAGAGAAGACAGACACTACAAAACCAGTTAGAGTGGTTTGCCAAATGGACAGTGTACCAGGTGGTAGAGTATAGTGAAATTTCTCCCTGGCAGCAGCTCAGAAATGAAGCACAGATGGGTGACTACTGTTCAGTGTGGGCAACATTACCACTCATTTCTTTACCATACTATTTCTGAAAGATGTTGTCATTGTTTATGAACCTCAGCTACAGCACCATGTACTTCAAAGGAAGATTCTTCAAGTGAGTTCCCAGGGCAAGTTAATTAAGCTAGACAAGCCGAACAGAATAAAGATAGAAAAATTTGTCTTTGACATCTTCCAGTTTGCAAAGAAGTTTGTGGTATATGAAGTATTACAGGAGGATGAGTTTTCCCCTGCTAAAGAATACAGACAGTCAGAATAGAAGAACAACCCAACAACTGCAACGCAGATGCTTTGATGTTCCATCGCCATTGCCAGGTGCTCAGTGCAGCCACTTCACAGATGAGAATGGTTCTCACCTTCCAACAGTTCCCTGCTTAAAGGATGCCAGGGATTACCAGTCCAGTGTGAAATCTCTCCTCTTATCTCCTATGTTGTAGAAGGACTGGAAAGTTACATGGCAGATAAAGAATTCCATGCATCTTTGATTACTGATGAGCATGGAGTCCATGAGCTGGTGAAAAATGGTATATGGGCCATATACCAAGTTCCAGCACAACAGGGAATAGCTTATTATTTTTGATAGACCAACTGTAAACCTATGGGACCTCTCCTCGAATACTGAAGTTTGAACATTTACAGGGTTTCATTTTGCTTGTGGAGCTCTTACTACTGCTACAAATTTCCTAAGATTCAGATGATTAAATTTCAGATAACATTTTTCTGATTCTCAACTCATTGAAGGTCTTGTATTTTTCACTTGTCTGATTTATTTCTGAGACAAGGGAAACATAGGCCATCTAGGAAATTTCTTAGAGCTTAAGTATAGTCAGGATGTTCAATGTCACTTAGAGATGGAAGCTTTTGTCTTTGAAGTTGTACATACTAATAATATGTCACTGTATATGTCAGAAGGTTTCTATGATACTAGAAGTTTTATTTTATCAAGCATTAAATCTTTTAAGAAAATAGTTGGATGGTAAAATAACATTACCTTTTTGTCTCTGGAAAAAGGAAAAAAAAAACAAAAGGCAGGGAAGGATATATTTTTAGTTTCTGTGACCATCCTTGCAGAAGAAAAATTCTAGTTTCTGTGGCCTGGGAGAAAAAAAGAGGTGAAAGAAGGGCACAAGAAGGTAAGAGAGACAGACAGGAGACAGAGTGAGAGAAACAGACTGAGGCTTTGTTTCCTGAGGCTTAAACCATCCCAACATTACCCAAAAGACTTCCAGGTCTACCATTCATATTTATTGCTCTGAAATTATTTTGAAACTGCTTTAACAACTTAAGGACCAGGCTGAGCATGGCAGTGCACATGTGTAATCCTACACTCAGGAGACTGAGGCAGGATGATTGCTGCGAGTTCAAAGCCAGCGTGGGCTACAAAGTGAGATCAAGGCCAGCCCAAACTGCATAGTGAAACCCTTTCTCAAAAAGACCAAAAAAAAAGAAAAAGGAAATAGAAAGAAACTAAGGACCAAAGGCCAAATACTTCAACATTATTATTCTAGTCATTCAGGAAATAACAAGAGCCGTTAGAATCATAAGCCAGGAGCCATGGATGAAAACCAAAATATTATTGGTCATAATATCACACTGACACAAGTTGCAAGAGAGAAAGGAGACATGTCAGCTAGATGCCACATGATTGTGGCCTGTGGGAAAAGACGTGAATGGAAAACTGTTGAAATCTATTGTGGATTAGTGAATAGCATTGCACCATTGTTTTTTGTTTTTTGTTTTTGTTTTTGCGGTACTGGGGATCGAACTCAGGACCCTGCGCTTGCTAGGCAAGCGCTTATTCCACTGAGCTATATCCCCAGCCCTGCACCATTGTTAACTTCAGGTTTTGATTAAATATACTTTGGCTACATGTGACATTAACATTAGGAGGAGTTGGGTAAAGAGGATTTGGGAACTCTATGCTATTCTTGCAACTTTTATAAATCCCATAATACAGTATTTCAAAGTGTAAAATGGTTTTGTTTTTCAAAAAGTGTGACTTTCAAGTACCGCAGAGAACTTTGTACCTTGGGCCTTCCACTGACTATCTGGGCAACCTTGAGCAAATTAGTTAAATTCTAAGCCCCTTTCTCTTTACAGTGGAGACATTCATTGGACTGTTGTAAACATTAAAAGATTGTCGAGGCAACATCATAAATTTTAGCTGTTGTTTTTAAGATACATTTCTCCATGTGTTTGATTTGGTGTTTTATCTTTCTGATCGGAAGTATTCTTCAAATGTCTTGCAGCTTTGTATTAAAGAGCATTTAGAGGCTGTTTAAATAGTGGGGCTTACAGACTGGTGAGTCTGATTCTAGGTCCAGATGACCAGTTAGTGCTTTGTGCTGTAAACACCAGAAGACAGTCTTACATCTTTTTTGCTGAGTTCAGATACAAAGCCCACCTTCCTGCATTCTGGAGCTGAATGGAAGGCTCTTCAGTGTGCAGCCTTCACTTGAGCCCTGACTTTGACCTCAGTTCACACCTCAGTTCTACCTTCCCTGACTGGTTCCCTTTTGGTCCAGCTATTCCTAAATTTTTATCCTTTCTCCAGGAGTCTGCTGATTGCATCAGGAGGACTAATAACTGAAGGCCCTTGTTGTATCATTTCTTGTTCATTCATATCAATTCCCACCCAATCCCCACTACTCAGCTGTCCTCTCAGGGGCTCTCTCACTTTGCAGGATCTGGAGAAGGGAGCAGCTCCCTTCTCTACAGCTTCTCATTTTCAGACACAGAGCTAAGGCCTTTTTCTGGTCCACTGGCAGTGTGCCATCCTTCCTGCCATCACAGATTGTGGTTTGGGCTGCTAGAGTCCAATAGTGGTATCACTGGGGACTTTGTGTTTTGTCTTATGGTTTCTTTGGGGTGTGTTTTCTCAGCAAGGAAGTCACAAAGAGATCTTTACCTCCCATTGAGAGATCTATTTAACCTCTGAGGCTTTTCATTCCTTTGTCATTTTAGTCAGAGCTCAGCTGCATGGAAGGCAGCTGCACGTGTTCCTTCCCAACCAGTGAGCTGGAGAAGGTGCTTCCACAGACCATCCTGTGTAAATACTACGAGCGCAAAGCTGAGGAGGAAGTTGCTGCTGCCTATGCTGATGAGCTTGTCAGGTGAGTTCATAGCATCTCCCCAGTGTAAAGACACCCTGGTATGTCCTGCAGGTTTTCTGGTACGTCTCACTAAGGGATAAGAGAGTTAACTTTATTTTAAAAATCTATAGATTAAATCTTTTATCTGTATGCCTTGCTACCTCCTAATCTTCTGGCCTGTGAGTACATGGTACCCTGAGTTAGAGATAAAATGTGCAAGGAATTTTCATAAAGGGTGGAGTATATGTTTATTGAGGGGACTGGCACATTAGGAACTAGTATAAAAAGAGACTCAGTCCATGTTTTAGTGCAAACCGAGTAAAAATTCAATATTGCTGTCCACTTCAGAACTCCTTAGTAGGAGTAGTCATGTGAAACAGAAGCAGGCTTTCATGCTAAACCCTGCTGCTTCTGCCTCTTTGACCCCAGGTGCCCCTCCTGCAGCTTCCCTGCTTTGTTGGACAGTGATGTGAAGAGGTTCAGCTGTCCTAACCCTCGCTGCCGGAAGGTAAGGAGGCAGTTTTTTCTGTACATATATTTGAATTTTGGTATTATGGGCAACCCCAGTGGCCTTTGTGTATCTGCATGCTGGTGCATGAGAAGATTTGACTGTTCTCGTTTTCATAAAATCAGAGATCAGTACTGTGTGAATGGCAGTTGATGTGGTTACAGAGATGGAGGTCAGTTCTACATTTCCTGTTACAAAGTTCTCAATCCATTTCACGCCATGTTCATGCAAAGACAAATACTGTTACACACAATGTGAAGCACTTTGTTTTTCCTCACTGCATCTTCAGTTTCCTTGCTTTCCCTTTTCCTTCTTCTCAAATACAAACCCCCACCCACACTCACAATCTTCCTGCCATTCTCAAAGTCAAAGCGACACTCCTTTAAAGAACTGGGCAGTGTGGTGGCATCTGTGTTGTGTCCGGTAGGTTTTCCATGCAACTGTTTTTATAAAAAGTCACTGTATCAGGGGAGACCAGAACCATCCAGTCACTTTACTCCTGCAGATCTTTCTTCTCTTTAACTAGATTCCCATTCTGTGAACTAAAAATGTTTTCAGAGTTACGATTTGTAAGCCACTTCAGAGTTTTTAGTGAATATTGGCATCTACCTAGACTAATTGTTTTAAGCCATTTTCCTAAAGCCATATGGTCAAAGTTGGACATTGCAGTATTTGTAGAGAGGGAAGAAATTGAGGTAGATATTGGAAAAGAAGGAAGAAACTAAAGTAGTAAACTGAAACTTTGCCCCTTTTGATTTCAAAATTAATATTGCTGTCCATCTGTGTTGTTACAGCTGATAAGGCTATTTAATCATTTGGCCCCACACCAGGCTGCCACCATAATTGTCCTCATGGTATACTGGAACTAAGTATATCTGGCATACTGGAACTAAGAAAGCATAGTGCCCTACTGTGTGTGTGTAGGGAGTGTGTCAGGCACTGAAATGCATGGAAAGGTGACGTCTGAGGTACAGAGCAAGGAGAGTATAGCCAAAGGCGGGGAAGGGCGAGAGATGGCATGAAAATGGAAAGACTTTCTGAGGCAAAGAAGCAGTGGTAGCCTAGACCATTGACTGGTAGCAGGGTTACAAAGGAGGCTCAGGAGCCAGCTGTGTGCAGGGCCTCAAAGCCACTCTATGATGGGCTGGAGGTATAGCTCAGTGGTGTAAGTGCTTGCCCAGTAAGCACTAAGGCCCTGAGTTCGATCCCCGGTACCGGAAAAAAAAAAAAAAAAAGAAAGCCACTCTATGAGGAAAAAGTAAATACCAAGACCTCTTTGGCTGCCCAGTAGTCCAGACGAGGTATGCACATTGCTGCCAGCGCTTCTGGGGTTTCTATGAATTGGGTGGAAAACTGAAAACTACATTTCCTTGGTAAGATTTGGTAATATGAGCCAGGGAGAGCGCTGATATGCTATATGGAAACTACAAGAGGTCATTCTCCAGAGACACTGAGGAACAGCAGGAGGGTATACCCAAGTCCAAGACAGTGCCCAGTGAGTGTGCAGAGCATCAGCTTAGGATATCTGTGGGAACTCCCTAGAGGCACCAAGAGATACCAGGCGGGAACACTGAATACTCTTCTTCCTATCTATGAGGAGTATACATGCCTCACTGAGATTGGAAGTAGCCATTTAGTTTCTTTTGGCCAGTGAAATGTGCATGTGAATAGACCATATCCAGAAAAAAAAAAAAAAAAACACTTAAGAACAAATACAGTGGTAGAACTAGCACACACTAACTCACTATTGCCTTTCCCAAGCTCATTGCCAAATAGGCAGTAGGAAACCTAACTTCCTGCTTTTCTCCAGGGAGGGAAAGAATTAGAGCATGAACCTAGCATTCTAGCATTTCAGGACCCTGTCCAAGATAGTGTTTTGTTTCAGCCAGGTCAGAGCACTTAGGATCTGGTATAATCTACATGTCTGGATGTCACTGAGAACAAAGAATGCCAGATAGCTTGTCCTTCTCCAAAAAAACCAAAGTATAGTAGACAGAGCCCAGGATACCCCAGAAGTGTCTCCCCAGGTTAATGGGAAAAAGGAACAGCAGTTGTGACTGTGGCCAGAAACAGCAGGGTGCTGCTGCGTAGACTGTAGAATGAGATAATATCAGGCAAGATGGTTCAGTCTTCATTGGCACACACCTTTAAGGCTTCTGTCAAGCATATGATTTGATCCTCTGTGATGAATTCAGGAAGATCAAGATCAAGGAAGGCAGAACAGCCAGAACATGAAGAAAAGCAGGTTTTGGGTCTGATCTTGCTGAGTGAGGAGAACTTGGTAATCATGACTGTAGAAGGACCACCCCCTAAAGATACTGGCATTACTTGGGTACCACTTGCTGGGGCTGTGGGAGGTACAGGATCAGGATGACAGCTGAGAGAGGTATACTGGCTAATATACCAGTTCCCCAGGCTGGATTAGTAGGCCCTCCCCAAGGAGGTGGGGTCCATCCCAACAGGTAATGGTTGCACAGAAGTACTGTAGCAGCTGCTGTTGTTACTACAACTGCCAGCATTCCTGGAGCCCCAACCCCGTACCCATCAGGGAGTTCTATCCTTTGCAAAGCAGTGCCACCTCAAGGCACTATGGCTCCTCTGATTGGTATGAAACCGTACAAGCTCACCAGTTGGGCTTCCTCCTGCTCAAGGGATACCAGTACTAGTCATCCTCCTTCGAGGAATTAGAGGTCTACCTCCCCCAGTAATGTGTCTACCAAGACCCAAGAACACTGCTGATCCATCTCAGTCACTTTTTTCTCCAAAGTACATCTTGTGAAATTGTGTAGATTGTGAGGTTTTACCCTCTTTGTATATTAATAGTGGCCAATAATAAGTGCATAGAGGCCAGGGATATAGCTCAGTGGCATAAGCGCTTTCCTGGCAAGCCTGAGGTCATGAGTTCGATTCCTGCTACCAAAAAAATGAAAAATGATACTGCAATGTGTGATACCAGTAAATGGGGGATAGCAGAAAAGGGTACCTGAAAGTCCCATGATAACTACAAAGAAAATACCTATAGAAGATACACAGAAAATAAGAAACGAATCAAAACATGTCCCTCAGAAAAATAAAGCCAGGCTCAAGGAGTATAGGTCAGTACTTAGCATGTTTCAAGGTCCTGAGGTCCATCCAGCACCACAGAAGGGGAAGAGAAGACCCCACACACACACACACACACACACACACACACACACACACACACGATGGGGATAAGGCCTTCCCTATGAGAAAATACTTTAGGTATAATTGGATTTGACATCCCAAATCAAGAGTGACTGAATGGATAAAAACAATCAAGATCCAAGTATATATTTTTAATAAAAGACTCCTATCAGATTTGTAGATATATATAGGATGAAGGTGAAAAGATAGAAAATGTATTCCATGTAAATGATAACCAGAAGAGAACAGGATTAAACATACCTGTACAAAATAGACTTAAGTTAAAAAGTGTTACAATGGACAAAGAAGGGCCAGGCATGGTGGTGCACAGCTGTGATCCTAGCACTCAGGAGGCTGATGCAGGAGGATTGCTGTGAGTTCGAGGCCAACCTGGGGTACATAGTAAGTTCAAGGCTAGTTTGCAAGACCGTCTCAAAGAAGAAAAAAAAAAAGACAGGGGTATTCTATCCTGCTAAGAGGATTGGTTCACCAGGAAGATGTACCAGTTACAAGTACCAGCCTGCCCTTCATATGTATGGGTTCCACATCATGTATGCAGCCAACTACAGATGGAAAATACCAGTTGGGGGGGGGACATGTCTCTGTACTGAACATGTTCAGACCTTTTTTTCCTTTGTCATTATTTCTTAAACAATACAGTATCAAAACTATTTGCATAGTATTACATGGAAGGATGCATATAGATTGTATGCAGATACTATGGTGGTTTGGGTGGAATTTTTTGGGTTTCCTTTGGTTTGGTTTGGTTGGTTTGAGACAGAGTCTCACTATGTAATTCAGGCTAGCTTTGAATATACTGTGTAGCCCAAGCTGGCCTTGAACGCACAAGCAGTCCTGCCTCAGCCCCTGGAGTACTACGATTATACTGGCATATACCATTACACTTGGCTACTATGCCTTTTGTTTTGTTTTGTGGGGATTAGATTTAAGGCCAAACCTTTTTTTTTTTTCTTTTCGTGATAAGGCCTTCATACTTTTTTTTTCTTTTTTGGCGGGGGGGTAGGGGTACCAGGAATCAAACTCATGACCTCACACTTGCCAGGCTATGCTGCTGAGCTATATCCTCAGCCCTATTTTTTTTATTTTGAGATAATTTCTCACTGAGTTGCCCAGGCTAGGTTTTAATTTGCAGTCTTACTGCCTTAGCCTCCAAGAGTATTGGGATTACAGGCATGTGCTGGTATGCCCAGATGTGTGCCATTTTATATGAGAGACGAGAACATTAGCAGATTATGGTGTTAGTTGGGGGGGTGTCCTGGATCCAGTTACTCCTGGATACCAAAAAATGACTCTTTATACACCCAAAACCAGTGTACCCAAATAAATGAAGCAGACAATGAACTGAGGAGAGAAATAGCAACACAAAACCAGGCTTTTTGGTATCTGATTTCACCAGCATTAAGACCAAAGGGACCTAACAGGCATATACAGAACTTTCTACCTAACAGGACCAGAAAATAGATTTTTCTCAAGCATACAAGGAGAATTTTCCATCGTAGAAAATTGGATCACACACGTTAGATCATGGTCCAACAGCTTTAAAAAGATTGGGAGTTTACTGCATATCTTTCATACCCAGCATGGAATGAAACTAGAAATTGTTAGCAGCAAGAAAATGGAAAAATTCACAAATATGGGGAAATTAAACAAACTGAAAAGGTTTTCTGCTCAGATCAGGATTAAGGTAAGGGTGCCCTTTCTAGCACAGACACCCAAGGTGATTGGCTTCTAAGGAGGAAAGACTTGTTTGACTTCCGGCTTTGGAGTCCCTTCCACGATCATTTGGCCCCATTGTTCTGGTAGTACCTCCTGGCAGGAGTACAGGGCAGAACAAACCAGTAGATAGGAAACAAAAGAGAAGAAAGACAGCATTACCAGTACCTTTGAGGTTATGCGCCTGCCAGTGACCTACTGGCCTCTCACTAGATCTAATGTTCTACTACCTCTGTGCTACTCTGGGGACCAGGCCTTCAATACACAGTCTTTAGGGAATAAGGGCCAGATTGCAGGACCCTTCTCCCCTCCTCTATTCAGCATTGTAGTGGAAGCCCTAACTGGAGCAGTTAGGCAAGAAAAAAAAAAAAAAACAGAAAACATCCACATCAAAAGGAAGAGGTAGAATTATCTGTTAGCTAATGACCTGATTTTTGGCAGCGGGGGTGGGGGTGGAGGTTGGAGTGGGGTCTTTTTTTTGGTGTTGAGGATTGAAGCCAGGACCTCGTGCATGGGAGTTAAATGTTCTATAGGCCTAGCCCTGACTGCTATTTTCCACAGAATAGCAGTTAGAAATAACAAACAACGAAGGTGGAATATATGAAACCAGCAAGTTAGAAATCAGCCATGTGTTTATGTAGTAACAACAATCCAGAAAGGAAATTGAGTCCCAATTTATAATAGCAGCAAAAATAAAATACTTAGGAATAAGCTTAAGCAAAAATGGAGGGAAAACTGCACTGAAAATTACAAACAAAACGCAGCAGAAAGTAACTGAAGAAGCCACAAATAAATGGAAAGAGACCCTTAGAAGGTTTATGTTAAGAAAGTCCATATGTTCCCAATCTGTCTACAGATGCAGTGCAGTTATCAAAATCCCAACATTCTCTGCAGAAGTGGAAAAAATAGTCCTGAAACTCATATGGAATCACAGAGGACCCCAAAGAACAGAAATGACCTCAAGAACAAACAACACACTGAAAACCTCACACTTCCTAACTTCACAGCATATTAAAAATTACAGTAATCCAAACAATGTGAATCTTGCATAAAGAAACATATAGACAGAGGGGGCATAATACAATAGAGAACTCAGCAATCAGTCCACATACTGAGTGTCAGCTGGAATTTCCACAGTACACAGAGTGAGGGAAGGACAGTCGCAGCAGGAAACAGTGCTGGGCAGGCTGGATGTGCACCTGCCAAATAATTAAATTAGACCCTGTGTCACACTTTCCACAACAACCAACTCAAGGTGGACTAGAGTCTTAAACATTAGACCTAAAACCCTAATGTTCTTAGATGAAAACTTTGGGGAAAGTTTTGTAACATTGGTCTTGGCCCTGATTTCCGGTATGCCTCCCAAACTACAAATAGACAAGTGGAACTACGTCAGACTGAAAAGCTCTGTGAACAAAGGGACCAGTCAGCAAAAAGGCAACCCATGGAAAGGACTTGAAATCCTCTGAGGTCTCAGAGGGTATCCCCTGTGCTCATCACAGCGCTATTTACAGTAGCCAGGAGGCTGAAGCGATACTTACATAGTTGAGTGGATAAAAATGTGGTGTCTATGTATAACAAGATATTATTTGTCCTTAGAAGTGAAGGAAACCCTGTCAGTGGACAGCACAGAAGAACAGATACCACCTGCTTTCTGCTCATGTCTGTGTAAAGTAGTCAGGTGAAGAAGCAGGAAGGAGGCAGAAGGAGGGGGTGGGGAGTTGCTGTAGGGGTAGTTTCAGACAGGCAAGATAAAAAGTTGTGAACACCTGCTATACAGCATCTCATTTGTAGATACCAATACTTTATTTTTAAAAGTTTGTCAATTTTATCACTTTTTTTTTTTAATCCCACTTTCCTTTCTTCCTGCCAAGATGTACATGCACTGTAAGCAAGACATGTCCCTGGCACCACTGAGGTTCAGATTTGTCCCAGTAGCGTACCTGGGCACATCCTAACATGCAGATCTGGATGCGTGAGGCTGGCTATGGTGCTGGAGAGGAGCAGCAGAGTTGGAGAAATAACAAGGGTCCGGTGACTCCTCGGCTTTGAGCCACCATGCAGATAGGTGTTGCTTTTCACAAAACTAGCAATAGGAATAGAAAAGGATTTCGGGAGGAAGTAAAATTAATTTTGTTTTAGTTGTGTTGACATTTTCGAGTGAAGCTATCCAGTCTGCATGTATTCTCCAGTGCCCAGCACATACTCGGTAGACTCGGAGTATTTGCTAAGTGGATAGAGGTCCAGGGTGTGGAGTAGCAAGGGTTGGAAGTGGATTTAGATCTGAAGTAAGAAACAGTGAAAGGAGAAGACAGAACAAGAATCTAGCAGGGAGACTGTTAATTAGAACAAAGGGTTGTCCTTCCTGAGCTCCATTTGTCCTTCTACTTATTCACAGCTTCTTAGGCCCTTTCAGTAGTGTTGACAATGAGGAGTGTATTACAGATACTGTCCAGTACAGGACCCTGGGCTTCAAAACTTGCCTTTGACCTGCACATCATGGTATTCACTTCTATTCTGCTGTTCAGGTAAGGGCTATCTGCCTGCTGCCTTTCTGTGTGTGCTGTGGAATGAATCGACACTAGGTGGCACTGATGCTCCATGACAAAAGTGCTCTCCCTTCTGGGGCATTTCCAAAAGTGTATGTGTCAGCACAACTGTCTTGCAAACAGAATTGATAGAATTCTTTCAGGATTAGTGCTAAAGCCAAGCACTAGATGCACTCAGAATTTAGCATCCAAAAAAAAAAAAAAGAATTTAGCATCAAAGATGGCAGTGTTATTAGGGTGTCTGGTTTTTCTTTTTCACTTACACAGATTCTCTTTGTGACATTACTTTTGAGCAAGATGGCTAAACCACAGTTAATCCTTGAAGATTCTGCATGTTTAAAAAATGAGCCATAAGCTAATTTTGGCCTAAGACTGAGGGCATCTGCTTTCTCGTTGCAGTCTTTGCCAGTAATCTAACTCATTGAATTTCCAGGAACTTGTCACTATGATATGAGGTGTTTATATTAATGCATTATCTGGAGGAGGACTTGATGCCTAGAATCCCTGAAGAATAGATGCCGTATCTCTGATGAAATGGAGCAGTGCTCTGTTCCGTGGATCTGATGAAATGCGTCATCCAGGCCCTGGCTCCCACGTATGTTCTCAGATAAAGCAGTCATCAGTCTTATCTTCAGTGTGCTGCTTTTAGGAATGAAGTGGATGTATTTTGGCATGGGGCAAAACAGTGATAGATTTGAGAGATTTTGAGGTGGAGAGTTGAAAGAGATGCTTGTGGCATGTTTATTCTTAGAGGCAGATGTTTTCCTTTTGAATTTCTACCTTCCTAGAGCCATAAATTTGCTCTATAAACTCAGCCAGCACATCAGTAAAGCTTCCTAGAAAGTTAGCCAGGGTCTTGAAGTCCAGGTTTAGGAATACTCAGAAGGCATGTGTTAAGAGCGACCATCCGGTAGTGAGAGTTGAATCAGAATTACTGTAAAGAACATTTGGGAATGTCTGTATAGCCACTGTCTTTACCCACAGTCATTTGTATTTGCTCTTTTTGCCTTTCCCACCAGTAGCTCTCTACCCTTTATCTTTTTCTAACTTTTTCCAGGCCCCAACACTAGACCGTTCATTGTTCTTAACTTCACAGCAGTGAAATATAAGCAGAATTCACATCTGCAATGAACCAGTTTGTTGCTAGAAAACAGTCATCTGCAGCCGCTTGCAGTAGCTGACTGGCTGAGTGAGGAGAATGCAAATGAGTCTGCACCAGCTGTCAGCGCCAGGGTGACTCCAGCTGTGATGGGGCTGTTGGCACTTACTAGCTGCCCTCCAGTGGGCCCAGCCAGTCAGCTGACTCCGGGGCTGAGCCAGGCCTTCATATTATCTAGAGGTGAAGATTGGTCCTCTTGTTCCTGCTATCAGGGAGGACCTGTATTCAAAAAGAAATGCTGACAAGAACCAGACATCTATGGGACAGGAAGATTTTTAACCCCTCTGATGAGGGCTCGCTCTTGGAATAGAAGTCTGTGTTGAACAGTGCAGGTCAGGAAAGGAGGAGAATAGAGCAGGGTTCCTCAGACTGGAATGTGGCCTGCCCTTGCTCCGTGCTCATCACAGGGAAAGGTTCCCACTGAAGATCTTCAGGTTCTGGCTGGTGGTAGTACCTCGCAGAGTCCCAGGCTCCCACTGTCCCCACAGTGCCCATACAAGTGGACACTGGACTTGAATTCAGTTGGCGGCAGGTGGTGGCACTGAGTACCCAAAAGGAAGCCTTCCTGCCTTCACACAGCCACAGAATGGGTGCCTGCACTGTCCCTACAAGCACCTGCATCAGACACTGAGCAGAGCCAGCACCATAGCAAGGAGCTTTCAGACATTCACTCTATTCTCATCTGGTGTTTTTATTATTAGTACCAGGCACGGTGGACACACCTGTAATCCGTACACCCTCAGGAGGCTGAGGCAGGAGGACTGTTGCAAGTTCAAAGTCAGCCTGGGATATATAGTGAGTTTAAGGCCAGCCTGAACTGCATAGTGAGACTCTTATCTCAAAAAACCCCAAAATAATATAAAATTACCTGTAGTAAACAACATTATGCCTATGTCTGTGATGGCTTCTTGATCCTATACAATTTTGATTAGTGACACAAGCATATCCAATTCCCTCATGTGGCATCATAGCTTCTAAAACAGGCCGGAGAACCTGGTCACTGCGGTAGGGATGTTATTGTTTCTAAGAGGAGAAAAAGCCAAAGGCAAATATTGCTTACCTCTCTTCCTACCCTGCCTTCTCTTTAAGAGTTGAATAAATACCATTTTGCTGCTGCTGTTCGCAGTGACTATTTAAAATAGATAAGTACCCAAAATAGGGAAAGGTAAAAATACGTATGTTAAACTAAAACACCAATATGAATAAAAATTTTGTTCCCTTTGCCCTTACAGAAGTACTTGTTTTATATTTCATCTATTTTACCCCTTGATACCAGATACTGAGTGTTGAAGTGGCTGCCTGCCCCCTTGGTGTGCTATCAGGGAGTATGGGGGCTGGTCAGGTGACACGGAGGCTCTCCCTGCCCCGTCCCCACTACCTCCACTGCCATTCCAGCTTTCTTCCTCAAGAAAGCCACAGGGCAGGCTGCTGACCCTGTTCCAGGTGAGGGAGTCTGAGACAGGCTGCCTAGACAGGCTCAACTGTCAGGATAGCAGGGACACTGAGGGGCCCAGCCATTGGGCAGTACTTGCCCTGTGGCCTCAGGTGTTTGCCAGCTTCCCCAATCCCAAGAAACTGACCTTGTTCTGCCTCACCCTCCAGAGAATATTCCAATGCTGCATTCGTAGCACAGTGAAACTGCCTAAGGTGAGGTGCAAATCACAAGGCCTCCTGTGCCATTCAGATGAAAAGGGCTTGCTTGTTCCCTTGGTCAGCACTGCTTCCAGCTCCTCTGTGGGCTTCTTTGGTAAATTGTCTATTTCGGGAGTTACTTTGAAGACTCAGTGAGCAGCAGTCCTCAGTGCCCTGCTCTGCATTCAGCCCTGTATTGGCTGCTGAGAGGCCATGAGGGAGACTGAACACCATCACAGTGCAGTTACGCATCTGCAGCCGAGGGCCAAGACCGAATACTACCCCCAGGCACATGTCCTTCCTGTGCAAAATGAGAACAGTCATACCTGCCTTGTAGAGCTTTCATGAAGAGTAAATGGCACTATGTAGGCAGAGCCCTTAGTCCAGGGCCCCGTGTTCCCTGTTCCAGCACAGTGGCTGTGCACATGAGCAGGGTGGACCCGGATGCAACAGCATGTGCGAGTGTGGGGCAGGAGCGGGTAGGGGATGAAGGGAGCTCCTGGAAAGGAAGAACTTCTGATTATGTAGAACCTACTGCCGTAGCTCATGGAAATCCCCCAAATTGGGCGGTTCTGCCATCCCATGGGGGAACAAAGGATGACTCATCACACTCCGTCTTTTCTCAAAGGGCTCATCTCTTACTTGCTGTTTAGTGCACTGCAGTTTATAGGGGGTAGATTTCTGAAGCTAATGTTTTTCTGTAAGAAGTGACGGCTCTGCCTTATCCCACAGCAGTTGTTAGAAGGGCTATGTGCTGCCCTGGGGACAGCTGTGTCCTAGAGAAGAGTGTCCGTGGATTGCTTTCTGTTGCTGTCACCAGAGTTTGCCGTCTTCTGTCCACAGCCTTGCTGTGCCCCCTCCTCTTGGGTTTCTCGGTGATTTCTCTTCTCTGCCCTCAAGTATTAGAATCTCTGGGAACCCTAAGCAAAGTATAGGAAGGGCCTTGAAGCAAAGTTGACAGTACATTTTGCTGGAAAACTCCGAATTCGTCACAAAGTAGAGGTAAAAAGGCATGGTTTGTCCCCACGGTCCCAGCATTGGTCCTGACTTTTGTCACTGAGAGGCACCAGTCTTCAGCGGGAGTCCCAGCCAGCCCACCCTGCCCTGCAGAGTTGGCCCCAAGGTACTAGCCGCTGTTCCCCACTGTCCTAGAAGCAGGAGAACATACTTGCTCGTCTCTTCTTACTGTTTTTGGTACCCACTGAAACACGCTGACTTCAGTGCTTATAGGAAAAGATTATGGGTTTATGACAGGATTTCACTAGATTAAAATAGAAACTCTGACCCTTTTCTTGGTTTTTATGGCTGCCGGTTAACATTACTATCACAGCCTCACCTTGTTTACACTTCCTACTGAGGTCATAAAACTTTGAGTGGCTCTTCCTAGAGACCATGCACCAGTTGTTTAGCCTCTTTATATGTTTTGCTAAAATAATTTAATGTCATTTTTCTATGACTGTGGTCTCACCAAACGAGAGTGATATTTTGATTCAGTCCTAAAATCTCACATTAAAAATCCCTCAAATTGCTACAGTGTTTTACCTCCTGTCTTTACATTAACTGTGTGTTACCAGGTATCAGTGTCTTAACGTTTCAGTGATCTCATTGTGGTGTCCTTCAGAAAGGACTGTGCGTGGTATGCATGCGCATGTATGCGGACATCTTAGGCGTGTATGTTGAAGTGCGGAGCCGTCGTGTCCCTTCTTTGCATTCTCAGCACAGAGCACTGCAGGGTTGCCAGCATTGCAGGTAGAAGAGAAACTGTTGCTATAGCAATACCACAAGCATTAAAACACCCCATGTCTCTGTGGGTGTCTGTGTCAGGGCAGAGGAATGTGGGGAGGGAAGCAAAATGAGAGCAAAGCCTGGGCCAAAGCTGACATGGGTGGAATTTCTACTGTTTACTCGTGAATTCAAGGTCTTTTCCCACTTGTAGCTTAGTAGCCAAAAAATGGAGATGGCCTTTTCCTCCTTAATATCTTCCCAAATCTTGAGACAAGTGTAAGGAGGGCTCTGTTACCTCTCTAGTCCTCAGATGTTACGTGGCCTCCCCAGAGTTAAAAGCACAGGTAGGCTAGGTGTGGTGGCACACGCCTGTAATCCTAGCACTTGGGAGGCTGAAGCAGGAGAACTGCAATTTTGAGATTATCCTGAACTACATAAAAAGTTAAAGGCCAACCTGGACTACATAAGGAGATTCAGTCTGAAAACAAAAGAGGGGTATGGGGCACTGCGCCATTCTGAGAAGAATGGACCACCAGGCCAGGAAATCCTGCTGCCTTTCACCTCCACTGCAACAAGCAAAGGTGCCACAGCCTGCCCATCTCTTTTGAAACTGAATTATACTGTGTGTTCTCTGTCTGCTCCACATGCTAATATCCCCTGAGAAGATAAACTCAGCGTAACCTTGGTAACTAGAGCGGTGATGAGAAACAGAATCCAGACTGTTGAGGTCAGGGTTGAGGAGAACACCAACGTTTACCCTGGGTGATAGCTCCAAAAATCTGATTCTCTGACTTGGGAACTTGGCATCGCCATTAATACAGTCTGAAGTCCAGGAACCTGGAAACGGGACTCTTCTCTTTGCCTTAGAGGCTTTATACTCCTGCTCAAAGTCACGTGTCAGCTGATGACGTCAGGAGTCGAATCTGAGGCTTCACTTCGCTATTGTGTTTTTTTTAGGTATGGTTTTGGCATCTTGTGTTAGTTTTAAGAGTTCTTACTGCTTGGAGACACAGGCTAAAAAGTTCATAAAATAAAACTATGTGAGATTTGCTTCAAAATTATATGGAGGCAGGGAAGGGACAGGAGAGGAACTCAGGTCCGGGGATGCTCACTTTGGCTCTGAGTTAATCCTTGTTAAGTGTGAGTGATGGGTGCCAGGGGTGGTTTTCTGTTTTTACTTTTTTGTTTTTTGAGATAAGGTTTAACTGTGCAGTTCAGGCTGGCATTGAACTCAAAGAAGTACTTCTGCCTCAGCCTCCTGAGTGCTGGAATTGTAAGCATGTACAACCACGCCCAGCTACATAGGATACTTTATGTTGTGTACTTTTGTGTATGCTTTATGTTCTCCAAAATTTTAAAAATTAGTTTAAGAAATTAATATAAAGCCAGGTACGGTAGTGCATGCCTGTAATCCCAGCAGTCAGGAAGCTAAGACAGGAGGATCACAGCAAGTTCAAGGCCAGTGAGGGCTAAATAGTAAGTCCTGTCTCAAAAAAACAACTGGGCATGGTGGCACATGCCTATAATTCCAGTACTCCGGTGGCTGAGGCAAGAGGATCATCGCTGCAAGTTTGGAGCCAGCCTGTGCTACAAAGTGAGTTAAGGCCAGTCTGAGCTGCATAATGAAACCCTGTCTCAAAAAGACACATACAAAAAAAAAAAAAACACAAAAAAGCCATAATAATAAAGAGATCTAGGTCTTCTGACTTTAGCTGTGTCTATGTTCTTGCGGGTTTTGCTTTGCTTTGCTAATTTGAGGGTATGACACTCTTAGGAACTGAAAAAGACCTTTACTCAAATGTTCTGTTGTGGGGCTTGGTTACTTATTTAAGAGAAGATATATTGTGTAATACTATAACAAAGTAAATTTTGTTTTAGCAATGAAAAAAAAGAGACAATTTGTAATACAACAGGAAAACAGCAGCTATTTATGGGAAGGTATGGGGCCTTTTTTTTCCTGGAAGAGGGAAGATTCGGTATATGTAGTTCCTGTTTGCACAAGATTCTGTTCTAGTAGGGCAAGCAGATTTAAACTACCTGTAGGAAGCCTGGGGCCCTGCACCAAGGGTGGCCACTCCCCTTCCTCTTCGTCCTCCCCTGGAGGCTCCTGAATGGCCTAAAACGGAAGCTCCTTTCTCAGGACAGCTTGCATGCCTGTTGCCCTGCTTCAAGGCCAGAAGAGACAAGATAACCTTTGAGTGTCCTTCCAGCCCATAGTCTGTGATTTCTAGAAAACGGAAGATTTTCAAACTGAGGTTGGCATTTGCTTTTCAAAAAGAAACAGACTAAGAGAGTTTCTCAGATCAAATCCCTGTGGCCTCATAAAAGCCCTTTTTTTCAGTTTTATTTCCCTTCAGAGGTTCGAATGAAAAGCATTTTAAATTTCAAAAGCTCCCTGTGTCTGAGAAGCTGATCCAAGTTCTAACCTAAAGTGAATGAAGTAGATCACAACTTTGTGTTTGGCTACAGCTTGTCCTTTTGCCTTCTCCCCTCCTGTCAGACTTTGCAGCTAAAAACCCATCCTGGTGCCACAACCCTCTCACCTCCAAGCTCTCTTGCCTCCATGAAAACCTTTTCCTCCTCAAAGCCAGTGCCCTGTTTAAGCCTCTCTGCCTGGCACATCCCTGTCCTCCAGGTGAGTACCTCAGTTCTTCCTAACCTTGGCCCAGCCGTCCCTGCCCTGGTCTTTGTCTACACCTTATTCTTGGAGAGAACCTTCATTCAGCCAGAGAAGCTCTCCACTCCCTGGTCTTTTCCCTCTCCTCTGAGCATGGTCATCTGTTGCTCCCGTAGTGTTGGCTTGTCCAGGGACAGGGCCTCCCTGCTCTGCCTGCAGTTTATTCATTCATTTAGCTATGAGTTTAGTATGGCTGTGCCGGGAGGGGTACACAGAGGGCAGCACAGCCCTGACTTACCATCTAGGCAAAGCAGATCAATCCAGAGGAGTAGGTGGTAAGACACATGTGGACTGCTGTGGGGGTCAGAGGTGGAAAAGATCACTTGGCTATGTGTGACAGAGATGTCACTGTATGAGTGAACTGGGGCTTGACCTGACAACACCCTACTGGGAGCTAATAGGTGGAAACAGAGAATTTTATTGTGTGGCCAGAGACGGACGTGAGCCAAACAAGGTCAGCCAGTAGACAAGTGTGAACAGAGCAGAAGGAAGTAGAGGGATGAATAGATGCCAGAATGTAGAGGGCTTGGCAGTGCAGAACAAGGAGGGTTGGTTCTGGAGACACCCCCTCCCTAAGAGCTATAGCAGGCTTAATGTAGGGACAACGGGCTCATGTGGCATTTTGGAGGGGGGACCTTGTAGACCAGATAGTTAATGTCAATGTGTGTAGTTACCATGTTTAAATCTTTTTTTTTTTTTTTTTTTTTTTAAACAGGGTCTTGCTTTGTAGTTTAGGTTGGCCCGGACCCTAAACTCACTATGTAACCAGGCTGGCCTCAAACTCATGGCAGTTCTCCTGCCTCCACCTCCTGAATGCTAGGATTACATGCATGCACCACCACACCTAGCATGTTACCATATTAAAAAACAGTCCCCTAGTCCCCAATCCCATTCACACAAAGCCCTGAGTACTTTTACTACTTTCTCCCATCCCCAGAAGGCTGAGGTACGATTAGAGCGGTCTGCGGAAACACCAGTGTCCAGAGCAGTATTGGCAGTGGCCCAGAAGGAGGCTCTGGGGCCAGGGGGCCAATCCAGGGCACATGTATCTCGGGGCTCCTAGGTGTGACCCCTTCTGCCCGTGGCTGTCCCTGGAGCAGATCATTTGTTTTTTGAGACAGCATCTCACTGTGTAGTTCAGATTGGTTTTGAACTCTTAATGATTCTTCTGTCTCAGTCTCCTGAGTGCTGAGATTACAGGCATGTATCACCACACCCGGCTTGGAACAGATCATTTGGTAGTGGAGCAGATCCTTTGGCAGTCTCTGCTGAGCTACAGTCCCATAGGCCAGCACATTTTTAGTCCTTGGGTTCTTTAAATGTGAAAGGAACTATGTAACCATCACAAGTTTACCCACACACACACACACTCATTTAGAAAGGCTTGTTTTCCAGCCACAGCATGTTGGATAAGCTTAATTTCTCTCACTCAGATAAGCTTAATTTCCCTAACTCAGATGTGCACACAGAGAATTGCCTAATTCTCCTCTTGCCATGTGTTTCTGCAGCTGCTGGAAGGCCTGCATTTTTCTCTGAGCCTCCTGACAGCAATGCAAACAATTAAGGCCCTGCCACAAACTATTTGTTAGCACAAAGACCATAGGCACCAGTGCATTTGCTCCAAATGGATTTCTCTGCAATTAGTGGCTGCTTTCCTGGCCCCTTGTACCTCCTAACCTAAGAAAGCAAGGTGGCACTGGTCCCCTCCCAGCTCCTGGCCCAACCTCATCTCATATATTCATGCAAAGGAGCTGAGATCTATACCTTGCCACCATCTGAATGGACCCCTGTTATGTAGGACACCTCTGCTTAGGCATTTCACACAAAACAAGGCCTTTTGGTAACTAGTAAGAAGGGAATTTCCCAAAAATGAGGCTCGATGCCCCTCCTGGTAACATGTCTGCTTACAGGCAGGGCGAGGGAGGGGGCATCAGGGAGCAGTTGGCCGGGGTCATCCTCTCCCTTGGCGGATTCCTGGCATGCACCGTCCATCCAAGGGTGGCTGAGGGGAGAATGCTTTCTGCTGTGGCTGCCAAAACCACAACAAATGACAACTTTCCGTTCTGTCATCTCTCAGCTCCATTGCTGGGCAAGCAATTCATTTTTCTACCATAAAAGGGCAACAAGACTTGTCTATAGCTGCTGTGCTTTCTGCACCACAGGAGAAAGCAGAAGATGGACAGGGAAAGATACTGTAGTGTTAGCCGCAGCCTCACTCAGTCCAGCCTTCAGGAGACGACAGCAGCAGTGAGAGAGGCGGGCGTGGAGCAGTGCTGCCAGGCCAGGCCCTCAGACCGGCGCATATGAGCTCAAGACAGGCATGGGTGCTGTTTTGTCTCCTTTTGCATGGTAACAGCAGGACTGTGTCTACACAGTTGGCATTGATTCTCTTGGTTTGGAATTATAGATGGTGCATTTTTAGGGGGGGCTCAAGAGATCATATAGCCCAGACACTGTCACTGTGCAGATGAAGAAAAGCCAGAGAGAGGTTTAAGTGTGAGGTTTGTGCAACTTAAAGAAATCGCTGAACTTCCAGTTTTTTTGTTATATATGGACTCTGGGTTTGGGGTCTTTGAACCTGTACTTTTTTTTTTTTTTTTTTTTTTGCGGTACTGGGGCTCACACTCAACCTGCACTTGCCAGGCAGGCGCTTCTTCCACTGAGCTATATCCCCAGCCCCTTGAACCTGTACTTTAATGTACAGTGTGACTCAGTTAAAGGTGAGCCACAGAAAGCATAACTGATAGAGTTTTTTGGTTTTGTTTTTTGGCAGTGTTAAGGATTAAACAAAGGGCCTCACCATGCTAGGCAAGCGCTCTACCACTGAGCTAAATGCCCAGTACCCTCCTCTCGTTTTGAGGCAGAGTCTGAATTGCCCTGATTGGTCTCAAATTTTCGATTCTCCTACCTCAGTCTCCTCAATTTAAGTATAGAACTCATGGATCGGGGCCAGGGATATAGCTCAGTGGCACAAGCGCCTGCCTGGCAAGTGCAAAGTTTTGAGTTCGATTCCTGGTACCAAAAAAACCATAAGTCTTTTGAGTAATTGTAAATAAATGTTAAAATTAGTATAGAAGTAGTTAGGAAGTGAATGCTTAGCAGTTTTTACAACCTTAGAATACTTTAAGGCAGTGGCTGCAGAATTCCTGCCCCACTCACCTGATACAAGCTGACAAGGAGTTGGGAACGGAATGTTGTCCCAGCAAGCTGTGTGTGCTGGCTAGAACCTATATCGAGGGCATAGCTACCCCACAGGTCTCAAACTGTAGCCCCAAGGAACCCTCTTCTGTGCCTAGCTACCGTGAAGGTTTTCCGTAAAGAACTAAGATTTGCCTTTTCGTTTAAACTCACCTTCACTCTTGCTTCACGTCTCATTTCATAGCAGATGCTGGAGCTGAACTGAGCACATTCCTAAGGGAATAACAATATCACACAAGAATCTTGCTGATCTGGAAATCTGGGAGGAAAGCAAAGCTTTTCAAGGTTGAGTGTTATACCCAGATAATGCTGGTGGCCAAAATACGTTCTGAACTCTGGCTGGAATTCAGAAGTTAGCTCACAAGTCATTCCTGAAAGAGCTGATCATTGAGTAGAAGTGGCTGCAGCGGAATGAGTGGGAGTGAGTGAGTGGTTTTGGTATTACACACCTGGACCCTTTCAAAGCTGGACTGCTAGCCTGAACCCTTCCTGGCTGGCTGGTGAGCAGTGGGCAGGCAGCAGTCCTTCCAAGCTGGCTGATGTCATATCGCTGGCCTTTGTGAAAACCACCTCTGCCTGAGGAACAACAGGAAACAGCCATCTCACCATGCTTGACCCCTTGAAAACCCTGATTTTTTTTGTCAGCAATAGCAAGTGAAGGGCTGGGGATATAGCCCAGTGGAGGTCCTGAGTTTGATCACTGGTAACACACACCAAAAAAAAAAAAAAAAAAAAAAAAAAAAGGCAAGTGAATTTCATCTCATAGGACAATTGTTAATTTGAATTAAGTATAATTTTAAGGCTAATTTCTCAAGCAAATAGCATTTCCTTCTTGGACTATGAGTCTCTCCCTCCCCATCACCACTGTCTCTGCATGCCTGAGCGTCCTGACTATGTGGTGACCAGCTTGGAGACATCAGCTGGGTTGTTTCCTAATTTGGTCACAGTATGCCTCAAGCAGTCTTGCCTAACTTTAGAAGAACACAAACACAGGGAGTAGCTCCAGTATAGCAAGGGGAATTTCCTCAAAAAGCCTGCAGTTCCCTTCTTGCTTCCTCTAAAAAGAGGAAGTGACACTTTGGAAGGTTATAGCTTGCTCTGAAGTTCCCTCTTTCAGCCTGGCTTCTTTATACCAGCTTCTTGCTGACTAGTTCCCTGGTCTTCTTTCCTCACCGGGAGATCCATTTCCTACTTGGATGTTCATCAACAAGGAACAGATAAATACATTTATGCTTATCAGTATCATGGCATGTCCTAGGGGTCAACAAACTTTTTTTATAGACAATAAGAGAGTAGTTTAGGCTTTCCCAACCACATGGTCTATCCCTGCAACTCCTGCCTTTAGCATGAAAACAGCTACAGATAACACACAAATAGGTAAATGTGACTGTTTACCCATGTATTTACAAGGATGGGTACTATAGTGTCAGTGTGAAGCTGGCTCCAAGATGTATTAAGTGGGGAAAGCAAGATGTAGAGCAGTGGGAATAATACACTGACCTTTGCATCTTAAATGGGACAAGGAGGATCTATTTCCAATATACACATGGAGTCAGTTTGGTTTTTGTTTTTCTGGTGCCAGGGAGTCAAACTCATGACCTCAGGCTTGCCAGGCAGGCACTTGTGCCACTGAGCTACATTCCTGGCCCATATGGAGTCAGTTTAGAAGGAAGATAAGAAACTGGTAGCGGTGAGTTGCTTTTAGGGAGGCTCAGTGAGAATCAGGAGGAGGAGGTATGCGGGCATGTCGTTTTTTTCAAAAAAGAATTGCACTTATTTTCATCAAAACAGCCCTGTCTGAACTTTTAGAGCAAAGGGGTTTATTTTTTTCAAGAGAACTTGAAAAGAAAGGAATTAATCATTAAAATGTTAGTATCTCTCCAGTCTCTTACTGTCTCTGCTGTTTCCCTGGGAAGGCTTATTTTGCCACCTGCAAAGGCAGGTGGTGCCCTGGTTGGAGGTGAAAAGTGGCTCTGCGGTGGGTGCACAGGCTGGAGCCAGGCAGTGCCGACTCCTTCTTGCTGTCTTTCTGCACAAGCCCCATTCACAGCACTGCTCAGGACAGGGTGCAGCCATGAGAAACTGTGGACCAGAAGTCAGAGCCCATGGGAATAAGTGCAGCTTTTAGTAATTAGGATTCAAGGCTGCTTCCAACTGCTTCCTCTTCCCACAGAGACTCTTTCTGGCTAATAAGTAAGGATGGGTTCTGATTCACTGAGCGTTGCCATGACTGTTTTCTAAAATGTCTGGTTTGGGTTGTGATACCAGCCAATGAAGTTGTTACTTTCCTAGTATGTAAAACACTTCACTTTTGCTATGGGAGGAACCAGGAAAAGATTTAGTAGCAAATCCCTCCCTGCTGAGAAGTCAGTGTGGCTGTAAACAGCTAAAGAATTCACATATGTCCATCAGCCTTGTCTGCAGCACACTCCATCTTCCAAGCAGACAGTCTTCAAATCACCAAACTAAGCCTTTTCCAAGCATGATTTGCAGGCATATTTGCTATCATGCAGGTTTTTGGGTTTTTTAACAAAGTCGTATGTAGGAATGTCAGAAATGGGAGCTTTCAAAATCTCTTCTTGACAAAAAAAAAAAATCTCTTTGAAAACAGGATTCGTGGAGAGACAGGGAAGCTGTGATAAAGGTCCCTCCCTCCTGAAGGAGGGGCCTGGCTGCCAGACCCAGCATGTTCTGCACTGCTTGTCTTGGCTGTGGCTGTTCAGCAGGCAAGTTCTGCTGAACAAGCAGGCCTTACTTTTTTATGAGAGAAGTCATTTAAAACATTGGAAATAGGTTTGAAAGATGCTGATGTAGTTTCCTAACCCCAGTTTCATACACTGGCAACCCTCCTACATCGTGGAGTTAGTACTAATGTACTCTCTGTGCAGTAGCCAGGGACATGTGTCCACTCCAGATAGAACAAATCCTGTATAGTACCTCGCTGAACTGAGGACACCAAAAAGTTATGCTTTGCCATACTTGTTGCCTTTAAAGAGGAGCCAGGCCTTTTTAAAGATCCAAAACTTTCTTACACACACACACACACACACACACACACACACAACTATCACCAGCCCCACTTCTGCCTGCCCCTAGGCCGTGCTCTCCTTTGATGCATTTAACCTTGAAACCTCTGCTTCCGTGTTCATCCCAGTCCTGCTCTTGTATTATTGATGGACCTGGGGCAATCCAGCCAGAATCCTGACACTGCTAATTACAGCTTATAACTGAGAAGTTAGGAGCAGGGCATAGAATGGGTCACAAGACTGTCCTGAACATAAAGCCCAGGGTGGCAAAGATCTGTCTCTGTATACTCAGTGCAGCTTTGATGTCCCCAGAGCACAGGCTGTGTGGCAGAGCACTCTACAGCCAGGATAAAGATGTTCTTTACGGTGTCACCCCAAGGTTTCTGCCTGCATGAGGGTTAGAGAAGGGCATTTGTTTCTGTGGGTGCCTGCAGTAGCACAGGCCCCATGAGGACAGGTCTCTGTACTATGAGGCAGCCCAAGCCGAGAGGAGACTGCACTCGTGTCAGGAAAGGCATTGGGGGCAGAGTGCAGCTGTGATCTGGTAAACCCTTAACTGCCAGGTCTATGTCGACCCATCTTAACTCAGGTCTCTGCCTGCCTCCAAATCACGGTTCCATCATGTGTGTGCACATTTTACATGTGTGCATGTGTGTAATTAGGCATGAGGCTGCTGAGGTGGAGCTGTGGTAACAGAAGGTGCAAACACATGTCCAGACGTGGGGATAACAGATGGCGTGAGCCTTTGCTGGACGTGGTAAAGCATGAGGTCAAAGGAAGGCTCTGATCTTAGCTCTGCCTCACTAGCCCAGCGCACTTGACTGCCTTTGTGAGGCATAATCTTCTTCAGTGGAGGGGTCATCTGCTGTGTGCACATGTGCAGGAGAGGTGCTCAAGCGCTGGGCTGGTGTGAGCTGGGAGGTGGCTGGGGGGGTAAGGAGAAATTCTCTTCTTCCACTGCCACTGATGCCTTCCAGGCCTTTAACATTACCTGGGATGCCTTTGAATGATCAATAATGAAACCACACCCACCTGCTGAGGAAGACAGGCCATGTCCTTTAGAGGAACAGGAAGTAAAAAGGGACTTTAGAGATGGCAGAATATAGTGGAGTCAAACTTGCAAACCACAGGCTGTCTACTCTGGTACTATTGTTTTATTTTATTCAAGCTTACTGTCACAAAATTGTGGCCCTAAAATTAGATTTCTGAGGCTTTCCTAAAGTCAAGGGAGAAAGGGAAAACTACTTTTAAATAATACTTTGAATTATTAAAAAACAGGGAAAGGCTATTTTGAAGGGAGAGAGACTTAGATTTTTCTTAAAAAGAAAACAGCTCCATTCTGGGTATAGTGGCACATGCCTATAATCACAGTACTGGGGAGGGTGAAATAAAATTCAACACCAGGCTGGATGACATACCAAGACCCCAGCTCAAAAAAGCTGAAAGGGCAGGGGAGGAAAAAGAAGACAAAAGTAGAGCTTCGCAGAAGGGAAGAGTGACGGGGGTAGGGAGGCAGGACAATGGGAAGGCTGTGGCTTCTGAGTGTCACCTCCTTCTGAGATGGCCCGCCTTTCTCTCGTCTTCCTTCTTGTCCTCTTTCTCCAATATGGCCACGCTTGAGAGTGTCTTGGGGTACATTAAAAAAAGAGAGTGTCTTGGGGTGAGTCATGGTTCCCAATACTCAAAGTATATTGTATCACTTTCCCCATGTCTCACACACAAGGAAAATGGCTGCTTGCAGGCTGCAGCAAAGGAAGGGAAGGAGCACTGGCCCTGCAGCAGCCACTAGGGCCAGCCCCACTCCCAGGGGACCCCTCTGCTGCTGCACTCTCTCCAGGTTGGCACATGGGTGCTGCATTGTGAGGCTTTATCATGTTTCATGGTACTGACAGCCTGTTCTCCCTTAGGGTGGGGGTTGGGCACAGCAGGGCCAGATCTGCTGCCTCTCAGATACCCTTGAGCATAAAGGAATGTTTCTGCTGTCAGTTCTTTAAATTTTTTTTTCCTGGTCCCTCATGTAATCAACATTTGATTTCAACACAATGCGGTGTATAGTCATCTTAGCTGTTACCTTCATGGTATTGTTAGCTGTGTCATACTTTATCAAAAGATAAGGATGTCAGACAAACTGCAAATTACCCAGTAGCAGATTACCCACCAGCAAAGTTTTACATATCCCACTTAAAGAAGATAAGGTAGACCTACCTACCTGTAAGTGCAGATAAGAAAATTTCTCCAAGAAAATGCCCTGTTGGAGCAAGCAGGCCACATGGATGCCTTGTGTGTGGTGTGAGCCTCCCGCCTTTCTGTGCAGGTGGAAAGGACGGCTCTGCTCGATACATGCTGACTTCTTTCTGGAGGGAAATAAACTTCGAAGGCTTGACACTGGAGGGCTTTCACCCTGTGTTTATACCTGTGTGTGTTTCCTGGCATGATACATACTTTTTTTAACCAGTGTCAACAGAGATTTAAAAAAAAAAAAAAACTAGAGCCAGGTTTAGCTGAACGCTTTTCTCCCCATGTTTGGTCTCCCTGGAATGAACTGGCCAGGAGTTCCTGCCCCTCTTCGTCGTTTCTGGATACATGAGTCACAGCGCAGTTTTTACCTGGGCTTCATTACTATCCGCTTACACATTTTATAACTTTGTACCTTATTCTTTCTCTCAGTATAAAAATAATTGAAAGAAAACTTAACGTTGGTTTTAAGTGCACAGTGCTAAGGGGTACCATCTTCTGCCCTGTCCTTGGAGTGGACCCTCTTTGGTTTCTAGAAATTCCTTTAATTTGTTGGCTTTGACTTCTGGACCTGATGTTTCCTGACAGACACATTCAATTGACTGCGATAATGAACCCAATTGGAGTAAACAGGGCTCCTGGTTTTATCTTTCCAGATCTTCTGTAGCTAATATTCCATTGCCACAAATAGCACTACCTTTGAATACTTCCCTGACAAGGTTTCCAAACCCTGCCCACATATTTTTAAAGGAAGAGTTAACAGCATTGTTCTTACTGAGCCAGGTGGTTTCAACAAAATCAGTGGGGGACATACTAGCGGTTTTGACCCATCAGGTAACGCTGACAGGAATCAGCAACACTCAGTCACAGAGCGATGGCATTCAAACTCTAAACTTCTGGCTACAGAACCAGTGGGACCAAGAGCAAATCTCATTCTGACTTTCCTCATCCAAGAAGTGGGGGTCCTATCCAGCTCTCCTTCAGGGTGACTGTCGGGTGAGGGTGCTGAAGGTATCAGAGTCAGCACCATGTGCCAGCAGGGGGGACCTTGAGAGTCTTAAGAAGCACAACTGCTTCAGAAAGGAAAGGTTAGTTTCCTCCCTGCTGCCAGGACGCACAGTTGGGATGACCGTCTTTAAATGGTTAATAACCAAGAGGTTACAGGCCCCTGGGAGCCTTCGCAAAGCTGTGCACTTCACCGGGGTGCGGTCGCAGTGCGAATCCCTGCGCAGTGGGACGTTGTCCCCTGTGCCTACAAGGGAAGCTGGCTGGGCTGGGGCTTGGTAGAGCAGAGTGCTACCTACATGGACGAGGCACTGGGTTGAGCCCCCAGCACTTTAAAAATAAGCTGTTTATTCAGGCATATTTTTAAAGCTCAGTATGGCTGAGATTGTATCTGCCTATTTTTATAGTATGTGCTTTATGGAATTTTTTTACATAGTTTTTTACAAGGTCATTACTGAGAAATGCATCATAATGCTACAGATGTAAAGAATTCACATCTTGAAAATGTTTTGCTTTTGTCCAGGACTGCTTAGCATACATATTTAATTACAAGGCATGAAGATTAATGGGGCTTTGAATATGTAACACTCTTCTCCCGAGATTAATTTGATTTAATTACTCCTGAGATAGCCAAACGCCTTGGTGACTTGCCATTTGGATGTGAGTGTTGAAGGAGAAGGGGCGAAACTGTGACTTCTGTCAGATTCAGCTTTGGGTTTTTACTTCCTTCCCCACATGCCCGCTCTCACTTTCAGCTCATCACTTTTGTCTTTTTAGTTTGGGGAAGAAAGAGGAGAAAGTAATAGAATTGACCTTAATGCAGTTCACCCTGCAGCTCACTACAGTGTTTTCATGGTAGTAACATTTAGTGTGTCTCCCATCATCCAGAAGAATAAGGTGACAGACTGATTTGTGCAACCTGTTCCAAAAATTCAAAATTCCTCTTTTGCGCCCCAGCATTGTACTTAGGGGACATTGTACTGTGTGCAGAGGAGGGGAGGAACAGGCGCAGGCTGGCAGGAGCACCTGCTCCCAGAAGGGACTCGTAATGCCACCCACGCACACCCATCTTATTGTGAAGACAGCGGCTGTTCTGAGCACATTGGGCAAAGAGGAGGAGATGGCTTTGTTCATGCACACCAAGTTCCCTTCCATCTTTGGCTGTGTCCAGCTAGTAGACGCAGCGGCTGGTGACCACAGACAGCCCAGTAAGTGAAGGCTCACATTCCACCCATGGTCTGGACTGTAAGACAAGTGTGGCCTGAGCAGCCAGTGGTGGCACCGGCCCATCCATTGTGTGAGCTGAAGTCCAGCCTCTGTGTTTCATCCTGTGATGGCCACAGTGAGGGCCTGTGACCTGCTCAGCTTCTCCAAACACACTGGCTGGCCACCTCTACCTGTGTCCCCTGGATTACATGGCTCAGTAATTATCTGCTGCCCAGCCATTATCGTTGTCCTCCTGCTTCTTGCTGGGGACACTGAGTCTCAAGGTTAAATGCACACGCACAACAGCCAGGATTGAGGCTGGGGCCCCTTTGCCTGCCATCAGCAGACTTGGAGAACACCTTGTGTGCATGTGTTCAGAAGGCTCCAGTGATGTGGTTAACTCAGGAGTGCCCTGTGCCCCTGGCCTTGGTCTTTTCACACAAAGGTAGGGATGACTTGGGCCCAGCCAGGGTGTGAGGATTGTCCAGCAATGCCATTGGCACTACCCAGAGGTACACACCTTAGGCTCTTGTTGAATAAAAGTAACAGCTGTCATTGATGAGGATGTGCATTTTCCCACTTAATTTTTATCAGATGCCTGCCAGGTCCTTGTTTTCCCTGAGTTTGTTGTGAAGAAGCAGAAAGCAGGGCCTCGTCCAAGTCACACAGATTCTACTGAGGAAGACGATAGCTCAAGCTCCTCACCGTGGTCCAAGCCAGAAGTGATGCTGGGTTATAGACTGACAGGCGCGGAGGATCTGAGATGTATTTAGAGCTAGAGCCTAAAAGACTACCTGGCTGAATTAGAGCTGGGGGTGAGGAAAAGCAAGAATTCAGATGGTTTGCTTGAATACCTGGTAGGTGACCATGTGCCTTAGCCATCCGGGGAAAATGAAGAACAGCTTTGTGTCGAGGCCAGGGGGTCAGAAGGTGCGTTTCCGATGTCTGTCTGGGAGCCCCCTTGGGCCTCCAGGTGGAAGCGCAGAGGAGCTGATGAGCTTTGCAAGCCAGTCACTTCGCTCCAGGGTGTGTCCCTGCCTTGGCCTAGGAATATGGGCTGGGCAGGTAATGAGGGTGTTGTGCCCAGAGAGTTGGAAGAGCACTGTAGCAGTGACCTGGTATTGGATGTTGGGGGCAGCCCTAGAGCTGGGGCAGAGGGTCAGGAGAGACCTTCCAGACTTCTCTGAGTGTTGGAGAAGAGGGGGTGTTTCCGGAGGAGAGGCAGGAAGCTGGAAGCTGCTGAGCAGCTTGTGAACGGGGCAGTCCCTTGTGTGAAGGATGTGAAGTTCTTCTCGTGAGCAGCCACACCTGGTGAAGTGGCAGGAATCAAGCCTTAAGTCCGAGAAGATGCTTCTGGTAGCAGTCTGAAAAAGGACTGAATGTGAGAACAAATTAGAGTCAGGACAATCTGCCGGTCCTGGTCCTCACAAAAGATTTCAGGGACCTAGTTGCACCTAGGCTCCATGTAGATTGTGTTTTTACTATAGCCCTTAGAGAACACCATGCTCCTTTACTCCCTTGCCCTGCTGGGGCTCTCAGCAAAATGGCAGATCTGAGGGGCCCAAGCTGATCTGCTGTCCAAGGTGATAGTCTGGCTGCTTGATTCTATCTCCGGGGCAGTGCTACCGCCCATGCTTGCTGATTGACCCATGGGACTGATTGTTAAAAATCCCAGCACTGCTAGGCTCTTTACCCTGGTGGGAGAGCACACCTGTTCGTTCTCCTTATCTTTTCTTCCCTCTCCCTCTCCCCACCTCTGCGGCAGCACATTCCACTCAGGCAGATTCCGTGACAGGGATGTTCTCTTCGCCTGCTTAATTTCAGCAGTTTGATTTTGTGGTCTGTTGCCATGGTGCCTGGAGCTAAGGCCTTATCAAATAATTACGCATCCAGTGAATAGTTAGACTCCCAGAAACAGGAAGCAAGAGGGACTCTCAAGGGACTCCTTGGTCAGCTCTCGTGGTGCTGAAAGGCTCATCCAGGTCCTCCTGGCCCACCAACAGCTTTGTTACACTTAATGTATCTCTTTATATGCGCAGTGCACACACATTGCCTGCATGCTTTGCAGGGCTGGCCAGGCAGATTTCCACACCATTCTGGGACTAACAGATTTGTCTAGTCATGCTTTTAGATGCACCCTTGGCAGAGGCCTAGCTGAGGCCCCTCTGACTGTGTTAGGTGTCCCAACCCCTTGCCAGCTGTGTGGCCTTCCCCCCAGCATCACACTCCTCTGCCACAGTTTCCTCCTCTGGAAGGGCAATCCTCCTGCCTCAGCTTCTCAAGTCACTGGGATTACAGTCATGTGTCAACAACCTGTCTGGCCCCTGACTAAGTTCTTTCATGTTTGCGTTGTGCCCTGCCTTCCTGTTTCCTTTTCCCTTCTAAGTTGCTGCATCCATCTCTCACTTTGTTTCCTAGTGAGCTGGTGTCAGAAACATGCTCTGTCATCATCTGTGTGCAGAGTGACCTCTTCAACCCATCCCACTGCGGTGGGTCCCACAGGAGTTTCCCATCAGCACGGTGGAGGGCAGGAGGCCCGGGAGCATAGGCTGGAGCAGCTGTGGTAACAGCAGAGCAGCAGCTAGCGTTAATAGTGACTCAGGTGCTCCAGCCTCCTCGCTGTATGCAGTGTGGCCTCATTCAGCCCTGCCAGCTCCCCCTGTAGATAAAAACAACAAAGCTGGGAGAACTGAGACTGCTCACCAACGCAGCTGGGCAGTAAGTCGCTGGAGAGCACTGCCCAGGCCTGCTGGAGCCGGCCTCTTGACCATCAGGCTCCGCAGGACATCGGGGTCTCCAGTTGCTGGTGTGTGCTTGGCAAGGTTGTGGCCTGTGGCAGGGTCCTTGACTGTTGTTTCCTTCCTAAGCCTGTCAGGAGCATTAATGTTGTGCAGCTCCAAGTTTGAAATGGGGATAAAATGTCTTGTGTTTTCTCAATTGTTTCTGTGTATTTGAACATTTGAAATCATTTTACTCGGGAGGCTTGGGCAGGACTGCAGTGAGTTTGAGGCAGTCTGGGCTGTACAGTGAATTCAAGGGCAGCCAGAACTACATAGTGAGACCATGCCTCCCAATAAATGAATGAATGAATGAGTGAATAGAAATAAATAAAATTTGAGGGCCTTGTAGCTAGCTAGTGGTAACAGGAAGGTTTTCTGCTGACAGTTACAGTAGGAAACCAGCAGAGGGCCATAGAGCCTTACAAATAAACATAGTTTCTGGCAGAAGCTCAATGCTTGCAAATTCCAGTCTTGGCCCTTTGCCTCTGCAAGGAGCATCCAGGCAGGCAGAGTGAGCCTCCTGAAGCCAGGAGGGAATGCTAGCACTGTCAGGTGTGCTCGAGAAGGTAGGCATCACCAGGGATCTCAGTCTGCAGGTGAGCATGTAACTGTGAGAGCCCAGCAGATTCCAGGTGTGTTCTTAGTAGCTTCCTTCCAGTCAGAGGATACTAACTATAGATGTGAAAAAACAGGCAGGTAGTTATGCAAGAGAAACTTGCACAAATGTTTACAGTGGCCATAATCTAAGCGCTGTCTGTGTGGCCTGCATCTTACATGTTATTTATCTTTTCCTGTGCATTGTCCTTTTCCCTTCTTTAACAGAAGAAAGCTTGGGAAAATGGCAAGAAAGCCAAAAGAAAAGAATATGGGGGCTGGGGATATAGCTCAGTGGAATAAGCACTTGTCTAGCAAGCGCAGGCTCCTGAGTTCGATCCCCAGTACCGCAAAAAAAAAAAAAAAATATGGACCTCTGATTAGCAGTCCCATCCTCAGTAGGTGAAACCTGTCTCGTGCCCAAGTTTAATAAATGTGGGCGGCATTGCCACACCACATTTATTAGAGCATGTGCCCAGAGAAAGGTGGCAGAAGTGCCGTCTCCTTGCTGAGGCTGAATAGTCTGCATCATTTGCTGAGATGAAGACCTTGACCACATAGCAATAATGGCAGCAGAATATGAAATCACCTGTTTTTCTGCCATGTAAGTCAACATCAGAGTGCTCTAAAAATGCAAGTATGTGGGGTCTCTAGGGGTATTTTACTCAGAATAGGCCCCTCGGAAAGTTTCAAGGTTTCTTACAAGATCATTGCATGCTGCTACTTTGTCTTAGCCTGGGCTGTTAAGGAACAGTAACTGCCCACACAGGAAATAAGCGGCCTTGGGTACAGTTATATTCACATCCCCTGATCCCAGCTGGACTCACACCTGCTATCTTAGGCAGTGGACAGTGCTGGAAGGGAAGTGCTTGAAGCCAAGGCCAGGGTCATGGTCCTTACTGCTCTGTTTGTCTTTTCTTTCTCTCCCAGGTGTTAGGCCTGAAATGCATTCTTGCATAAGAATAGGGGCTCAAGGGGGCTGGGGATATAGCTCAGTGGAATAAGCACTTGCCTAGCAAGCGCAGGGTCCTGAGTTCGATCCCCAGTACCGCAAAAAAAAAAAGAATAGGGGCTCACATGGGGCCAGCTTAGCTGCTCCTACCAGTGGTGTATATATTCCCTCCCTGTTCCTTTTCCAGGTGTCCTTTGTGTTCCAAGAGCCCCCTGGGAGCCACCGTGGCCACATATCTGAGCAGCCAGGAAAGCCAGGCTATGGGGAAGCAAAGACCACAGCAGCTCTTCTCACCATAGGGCTTGTCTTGGTTCCCTGTCTCAGTTTTGCTTTTCTGTATCTACTGTCAGCCCTTTGACTACTCGCTTTGTACCGAGTTCAATTCCTGGTACCAAAAAAAAAGAACAGAGTACTCACTTTGTTTTATGTTGTTTGAATAAATTTTAAATTGTGAGAGCGAGGTGTGGTGGGGCATACCTGTAATCCCAGCACTTAGGAGCCTGAGGCTGGAGGACTGCTATGAGTTCAAGACCAGCCTGAACTAGGTCGGGAGACTGTCTCCAAAAAAAAGAGAGAAAGAAGAGGGAGGAGAGAGGGAGGGAGGGAGGGAAGGAAGGAATCTTTCTGGAATATCAAGAATGCATAGAGAGGACATGTGCAATCTGTGGCTGCTGCCTCTGCCCTCCTCTGTCCACTGAGGTGCAGTCCAGGAACCTCTCTCCCTGGAGGACCTGCGATCCTGTCCATGCCACCTCTGACCTGGTGTGTGTAGGATTGGTGAACTGAGGGAAGAGATATCTGGAAAGCACCAGCAGGGCGACTACCTGCCACAGACGCTTCACAGACGGTGCCTTCCTTCAGTGTTGGGAGCACAAGGAGTTCTTACTTATCCTGGGAGTTCTGCTGTAGCTACATGTGATGCTGCTTGCTTCAGCAGCAGCCACTCAGTGTCCACATCTGCTTTAAAGACCCCCCACCCTTGGACTGCCACTAATAACCGAGGGTCACCTCCAGTTTGAGCAGTGTCCCCGAGGATTCCTTTCCTGGCACGTGCTTGTTGTAGGCTGAAATAAGTGTATATTCCCTGAAGATAGCCAAATGGAGGGGTTTCGTAAGGCCCTCATTCTGGATTCTGGCCCGGTCCTCCAGCACTTCGTACCCTGATACCTCCCTCAAGTCCCCTGTATGACCATCTGCTCTGCTGTTCCTTTGCATCACCCAGCTCAGGTGGCAGTGGCTCCTGGGGACCTGGACCTTTGCCACTCTTGCTGTTGTGGCTCCTCCCTCCTGACTGCATGCAAACCCAGCAGGTCCCCCACTGCCACTGTTCCTGCACATGCCTTCACCTGGACCATGCTTCCTTCCTCTTCACCTCTCCTCCTATCCTGCTGTTTCCACAAGGCTATCCCCCGCCCACACTGCTCTGTTGATCCAGAAACAGCCACATCAACAGGCCCTTACTAAGGACGGTGTACAGGCAGGCAGAAGCCATTTGGGGCTCCATAAAAAAACCTCTCAGTAGCCACAGAACTTAACCCTCCTCGTTCTCTGTGGTACCTGTGACAAATGCAACACTGGCCACAGAGTGAAGGTGTCAGAGAGAGCCCACCCAGAGCTCTGAGGGAGTCCAAATAGAGCAGAGAGGCCCCACAGACAGCAATTACAGCTCCCAGGCTAAGGCCCAGGAAGTCTCTGTACTTCAGTAGACTTGTGCCACAAGGGATTCTCGCCCACTCAGATAGCAGAACACAGACTTTTAAATTCCGATGACTGTGTGCCGGGCCCTGTGGTACACACCTGTAACCCCAGGACTCTGGAGCCTGAGGCTGGAGGATCGCCATGAGTTCAAGGCCAGCTTGTACCACATAGTACCCTCAAGCCCAGTCTGAGCTACATAGCAAGAGTCTAGCTCAAAACATCACATTAAATGACTTTAGCCTGTGGGACTCCTTAACAATGTCCTGGGCCCATGTGCCAAGTGTCCTAAAAGCCCTGGCCTCACCTGCAGTCCTTTGGCAGTCTGTCTCGAGGCTCCACACTTAATCTTCCACCCTGCACTGCTCACCTGGACCACAGCCCCCTCCAGAATGTACAGCGCACTCTTACTGAAGAATACATTCGTGCACATTGTCTTCTGTTGGCCCCTTCGAAAGCTCCTGGGTGTGCTCTCTGGGTGCTCCTTGAGATGCCTTCCACATCTCGCAAGCTTCTGTTGTCTCAACAGTTCTGCATTGACCCTCTCCTGGGTGACTTACCATCTTTGTGTTGCCTTCCTTAACCCCACCCCTACCCTAGCACCCGTGGGATCCCCTCCTCCTTTGTCTCCCCACTATGCTAGCCGATCCATAAGCAGAGGCACTGCAGAGCCTGTCCCATGCACTGTGCTTGCCCAGGGCATACGCTCATTGGTGTGTGAACAAGTTGTGAGTCATGAGCAGACAGTGCTGCTATGTGCTGAGGGCCCCTTTGCAATAGCCAGGGAATCCTGTACTTGTGGGGTGGGAGCTTCTGTGGTGAGGGAAAACTACACATGAAAAGGGTGAGGACCTTGACAGGCCCAGTTGGTGAGCAGTGGCAGGTCAGTGGGTGACTGCACAGAGCTTCCACTTAGAGCCCAGCTCGTAGACTACTTCCCCCATGCGAAGGATCATCCCTGTTGTACCAGTCCTGGACTTGCTCTGTAAAGTACTCATCCGGAAGTGGTATAGTGGTCTGCCCAGAACATGCACATGTATACCCTAGGCCATGGCCAGGTAGCCTTCGTCCTCACCAACAGTTATGATGAAATTTTAGCTAGCTGCAACACAAACATTTGATGTAAACTCCTGGATTTCCGACTTCTCTAAAACCAAAACCTGACAAACTGAATCTTATTCCTGCCTGGCAACTGTTGCATACCATGCCTGGATGTTGGCTGCTGAGCTTGTGTTATCTGCCTCCCATGTGGAAATTTTACTTGTGCAGGTCTGGATCTACATACCACAATTTTTTTTTTTTTTTTTTTTTTTTTTACATACCACAATTTACTGAAAGTCAGAGGTGGAGTCTTGTCCGTTTGTTTATTTCTGCTTCCTAACACTATCTGGACTTGCTTGCTAAGTACTTCTAAGTTAGGTTTAATTAATCACACCTAAGCATTATGACCGTGGGTGGATACCACCAGCAAGAGAATATGAGAGAGTGGATACAAAGTTAGCTCAACTTGCATTCTTTGAAAACTCTTTGTTCCCAGAACATCAGTTCAGAGCCCAACTTGTGCTGAAATTATCAGAAGAAATTCTGTCTTCATACTCTGAGAATACATCATAGGCATGTGGTTTTATTCTAAAGGATGGTTGCTTTGCTTCCTTTTATTAAATTGAACAAACATAACCCTACAATTGGTATTTTTGTAGAGTGGAATCATTTGATATAAACATTAGCAGAGACAAGAGTAACTGATACAGCTACAAGATTATCTTTCCCCTAGTAAACATGCACTTAGGGGCAGCTGCTTCCAGGAAGCCATGTGCTCATCTGAGTGGAAAATAAATTGGTGGCAAGCTTGGTTTCCTGGGACTAAGTCACAGACCCACAGCCCATTTTCCATCTGTTCCCAAAGAATCAAGACTTAGCCTCGCCAGAGCATGCGAAGAAGGGAAGCACAACGCATGCAGGAAGGGTCCCAGCTTCTCTGCAGTCACCCCGTGCGCCACTATGCTGTCACTGAAGGCATCCTCATGCCTACACAGGCTGCCAGAAGGCTTCAGATACAACCCTTTCTTCTCTCACAACTTTGGAGCCTGGAAGTCCAAGACTGAGGTGTGAGCAGGGTTGGTTTTTCCCGAGGCCTCTTTTTGGCTTGCAGGTGGCTGTCTCCTTGCAATGTCATTTTCTTATTATGTGCACTTGTCTACACCCATAGCTCCCTGGACACCCCCAGTCTCATTTTATTGCATGCCCTGCCTGGGGATCTCTCTGGGCATCTACATTCCCTCTTCTCATAAGGGTATCAGTCAGACTGGACCAGCTGTGGTCTCCTCTTAATATAATCACCCTTTAAAGGCCATTTCTGCAGATATGGTCACATTTGGAGGTGCTGGAGTTTTGGGCTTCAACATGAATTTGAGGGACACAATGCAGCCCATAGCCACCACAAGTCAGTGGTGTGCTGTCTCGAGCAGGCATGACTTAGGAAAGCAGCATAAAGCCAGACAAGTTGAACCAGAGACAAACCCATAGGCGCATTAGCTATTAGCACGTGTCCCCCATGTGTGCCTCGGGTGACCCAACCTCCAGATGGGCACGCAGAGCTATGCCACTGAGCCTGAGTGGAATGCAGCTGGGGAGCCGGCAAAAGGCCTGCTGCTTCTGGTGATGTTTTATCCTTTTGTCCATCTGTGTTGCTCTGAGCAGTTGGTATGAGGAAAAAATTCAGAGTAAAAGCAAAGATACAAGTAAACACCAGAGCATGCTGCCGCTGGCAGCTCTCCATGTGGCCGAGCAGTCTTTGAGGATGCCCTAGGCTTTGTGGGGAGGGGCCATGGTGGCTCCCACTGGCTAAGCCTTGACCTCCCTGGCTGGCCAGCCTCCTTTGCCTCACCCCTGAAAAAGGCTTCAACAGCCTCTCATATGGCCAACACTGCACGCCTGCCCCCCCCCAGGGTGGGCTGCGGAGCCAGAGCTAAGAATCTAGGCTGTAAACTGAGATGGAAACACAGCTGGAGAAAGGCAGGTGGAATCACATTTGTCACCTACAATATTCTGTTAGACCAGTTACTCCACTTCAGTTGCACTGTTTCCAAGGTCACCTTAGGTTGTTGGCCATGAAGGAACATGTGATGGAGTCCAGGTGGGGGTTGGGGTCAACATGCTCTGGGACAGGGGTGTGGGGGTGACCACTGATCAGTTTCTCCCTGATGCATGTCACGAACTTTGCGTTATAGTTGAATGACCAAGTGTACCAAAAATTTCAATCTAAGAATAAGTAGAAGCAAAAGAATAAGCCGAGTGTGGTGGCGCACACCTATAATCCCCACACTCAGGAGGCTGAGGCGGGAGGATTGCTGCAAGTTTTAGGCCAGTCTGAACTGCATACTGAGCAAAACCCTATCTCAAAAAAAAAGAAAGAAGAAAAGAAAGGGCAGTTTGTCTTCAGAGACAATTCAGCACTTTCCCTGCTGCTGCATGTCTCTTCCTGGCAGTTTCTGCACGTGACTTGGAGGAGTCTGCCTGCCACATGACAGGGCCACACTCTGCAAAGGGCAAGAAGCAGTAGCTGTGGCCAGGCTGTGTAAGCTGGGTGTGAGAAGCTTATGTGCCGTCCTGACTGCCCTAGGCGGGGTCAGGCATGAGAGTGAGGGTGCATCCCAGGATGTACTGTGCATAGTTTGCATTTGCAGCCACCGTGTTTGGTGGATTTGATGTTGTTTCAGTCTTAATTTATAAACATGACATGTGCTGTCACCTCTCCCTTTGGCACCTTTTTGATCGTTTGTGAAACCTGTTGATTATCTTTGATTTGAAGCACAGGAGAGCACTATTTTCATGAACAATGAATAAACTCTGCCAGTTCTTTCAGCCACACTGAAAAGAATGGACCATAAATGTCAACTTCCTGTGATTGCCAGTAGCAAAACTTGTTTCCCAAAGAACTCACCTGGTCTGAACTTTTCTTCTCTGCGTAGAAGTATCAAAGGATCAACCAAGGCAAGACTCAGAATAGCAAAGGCCTAGGTGACCAGGGTTCACCCCTGAAGAGCCATCTGTAGCCACCTACTCCTGTTAAAGTATCTTCTGATGTTCTTTATACTGTATATCCTATAGAACTAAAGATCACTATTAAACCATTTATATGCCTTAGGAAGAGGACTGGTCTTCAGCTGGATAGAGAGCCATAGGGCCATAAGACCATAGCATCTGTAGGTATCAAATGAGCTTCGTACTGATCAAATCGCGTCTTACTATTTCCTGTAGCAAAACTAGAAGGCAGACACTTACACCACAGCTAGAATAATCCAAGCAGGTGAACTGGGAGGGTCATCATGGGCCTTTTCTTTCCTTTTCTTTTCCTTTCTTTTCTTTCCTTTTCTTTTTTCTTTTCTTTTGGAGATAGGGTATCACTACGTACAGTGGACCCTTGACTTACGAACTCAATTCATTCCCAAGGGCTGGTTGTAATTCATATTGTCAGTTGAAGACTCAGGTTCCTGTACACAGCCTTCAAAGTCTCTCTCCTGTCTACGGGGACATTCGTTGTCCTTAGAGAGACACTGGCCCAGGATTTCCCAGTTAACCCCATATAGGAAAGGATGCTTTGATGTTCCTTCCAAAACTCTTTAAGGGTTAAATCTGTATCTGAGACCATCTGAAGCACAAGCAGCCAGCATTTGGGTCATAACTCAAGACTTTGGTCATAAGTTAAAACTAAAATTCTGGTCATAACGCAAGTTGTTCATATGTCAGGCCGGTCATAACTCGAGGGACCACTGTAGTTCAGGCTCGCGTTGAACTCACTAGGTAGCCCAGAATAGCCTTGATCCTCCTGCCTGGGCCTCCCAAGTGCCAGGATTACAGCATACCACCCCCACTCCTGCCTGCCTTTGTTGTTTATTAATGGTGTTCGGCATCACAGCCAGTGTCTACCAGTGACTGTCCTTCCATGCTGGCAGCCTCCCGCTTGTCTTTGTCATCCCCTCCCCTCCACTGCTGCCCTCATTCCATCTTTCTTTCAGTCTTTTGTTCTTTTGAGATGAGGTCTCACTGGGTTACCCAGACTGAGCTCAAACTTGCAACCCTGCGCCAGCTTTCTAGAGTGCTGGGATTACAAGTGTGTCAGGTTAACACTTTTCCTTCTTCTCTCGTGCTTGGGTTGTTCTCTGACTGCTGTCCTCAGTCCCAGTCTCGTACCCCCAAGAACAGCTTCCCATTTGCTCATATGTTACTAGCAAGGAAGGCAGATCCAGAGCCCACTATTGCTGTTCACAGCAAGAAGGGTGGATTTTCCATGAGAAAGCAGTGCACTCCCTATGCAGGCCACTGTATAAATGGCCCTTGTGGAGAAGCATGATGTCAACACTGCTTCTGGCAGAGGTCCAGAGGAAGGAACCGTCTCCAGCCCATCCGTAAGCCATGCCCCTGATGAGTAAGCAGCCTGTCTGGATGCTGCCTTAGTTGACACTAGCATAGAATCACTGGATGTCCAGTGGGCTGGAGGGATGAAATGCAACTGTACCCGTGTGTTTGCTGTACCTTTGCTTTATGCTTCTTCACCTGGCAAATGGTGAGGACTCTGATCACATGAAGATGTAGGGAGACCAAGGTCTCTGGAGGCAAGGCATTCTGCAAAGGTTTGCAAGAGTGTGGTCCCTGGCTTCCCAGCCCCTTCCCTGAGCTAACCGTGGGGGTGTAGCCTGCACTGCGGAGAAAATGAGGGGTCACAATGGACAGAAAAGAAGCTGAGTGCTGAATAAAAGAGCTCTTCTCTGGGCATGGTGGCACAGACCTGTAATCCCAGCACTTGGGATGCTGAGGCAGGAGGATCAAGGCCATCCTGGGCTACCTAGTGAGTTAAAAGCCAGCCTGAACTACATAATGAGTTCCTGTCATTCATGAATGAATGAATGAAAAGCTTTGCAGTCCTGTGGGGTCTTCAACCTTGCAACCTCATTCAAAGGGACATCCTTGCAAGTGCCCGGTGCTCCACCAGAGCACTCTGCACTGGGATCCAGTGTCTTTGAGAAGAGTCCAGGAAGTCTGTCCAGTAAGCAGCAAAGCTGAGGCATTGAAATCTGGCTTGTCTCATTCTCAGGAGCCTGGCTCTTCCTGCCACATTCTGTTGTCTGTTCTTCTCAGAAGCAGCTGGCGCCAGGTGTGGTAGCTCATGCCTATAATCTCAGTACTCTGGGAGGCTGAGGTAGGAGGATCACTGCGAGTTCAAAACCAGCCAGAGCTACAAAGTGAGCTCAAGGCCAGCCTGAATTGCATGGTGAGACCCTGTCTCAAAAAGACCAAAAAAAAAAAAAAAAAAAAAGGCAGCTGGGGAGGCAGGGTGAGCTATAAAAATAAAAGTGGCTAGGCATGATGGTGCATGCTTATAATTCCTGCACTCAGGAGGCTGAGGCAGAGGAATACTATGAGTTCCAGGCCAGCCTGGGATACATAGTGAGACCCTGTCTCAAAAATAAAAATAAAAATGGTAGAAAGCTGGGCATGGTGGCACACGCCTGTAATCCCAGCACTCGGGAGGCTGAGGCAGGAAGATTGTTGCGATTTGAGACCAGCCAGGGCTACAGAGTGAGCTCAATGCCAGTCTGAACTGCGTAGTGAGACTCTGTCTCAAAAAGACAGGGAAAAAAAAAAAAAAAGTAGGAAATACAGTGAGACTTCCCACTTAACAGCCCAGAAATTCACCTGAAAAAAAACCAAGGCCCAGAAAGCATAGTTTTTTGGGGGTTTTTTTGGTTTTTTTTTGGTTTTTTTGTCATTTTGGGACAAGGTCTCACTATGCAGTTCAGACTGGCCTTGAGCTGACTTTGCACCCCAGGCTGGTCTTGATTACAGGCGTGCTCCACCACACCCAGCCCAGAAACCATAACTTCAAAAAGACAAAGTTTCTGAAAACTTTTCTCTCATTTTTATCTCTCATCTGTTAACCCCAATGGTAAAAGTCTGTCCTCCAAAACATGACTCTGTCCCAGGAAACTGTAAGAGGACAGCAGACCTCCCTCACAGTGAGCCCATTCGGTCTCCCCTCCTGAAGCCCAGTTCTGAGAGGGAAAAGGATGAGTAATAAATGATGCGGTTCAAATGGGGATTAGAGTTAAACCAATTATTTGTTTCTTGTGGTTCCAGGAAGCCTAATACTAGCAGTATTTTAGGTTTGTTTTACTCTAGGACTGCGAAAAAGGCTGTGAGTCTGTATCAAATTTAATGAGACACCACCAGAGAGAGGGGCATGTAGGACTTGCCGCAGTGCTGAAAGAAGGAGATGGGCCTGGTGTTGCCAACTGGCCAGTGCCTAGCACAGGGCTGTGTCCCCTGCCCTCTCCTCTACCCTCCAGGAAAGCACATGTGGGACCTTAAGGAGTCCCCCAAAAAGGTCCTGTGTTCTCCCTCTCTGTCAAGATACCATTCCTAGAGCACTCTGGAGCTCTGTTCTGTGCCCTTTTCAGTGTGTCCCCATCTGCCTGGGATGAATTTCATCCAGCCTTGTGGTTTTAAGTGCTTTCTGACTGCCCAACACTCCAGTCCTGACTGCCCCCGCCTGGTACATTGGCTAACAGGCGTCACTACAGAAAGGCAGAAACTGTCCAGCCACACGTGGTGGTATGCAACTATAACTGCAGTCACTTGAGAGTCTGAAACTAGAGATTCACAAGTTGAAGACCAGCTTGAGCATCTTTGTAAGACTGTTTCAAAAATGCAAAATCCCTGGGAATATAGCTCAATAGTAAGAGTATCTTTGCGTAGGGAACTCATTGGTCTCTCAGTGTACCCAGTGAGTATGAGGAAAGTAAAGACAAGACAAAAGCTGGGGTCAGGTGGCGTAGCTTCTTTACCTGGGGGGGGGGGGCTAGAGGACTGAACAACAGTAGTAGGGGTGTTTACACCCTTGTAAAGTTAGTTAGTATCATGAGAGGCAATGTTGCCTAGCAAGTAACTACTGAAATCGTCCAGGGAGGATGTTTTTCTCAAGTGAGGTATCTTGACTGCTTGAGGCACTCCAGCTCTGTCCTGCCTCACATGTATGACCAGTTTCCAGCTCCAACACCTTTGGGTTCAGTCCCTGGGAAAACAGACACATACACACAAACACAATTTCATTCTCTCTTAAGAGAAAGAGAATCTTACCCTTTTTGAAAAGATGGGTTACTGAATGTGAGCAGAATTGCCATTAAGCCAGTTGACAGCAGTCTGGTGTTGCTCTGTGGACTGTTCTGAGCCAGCTCCTGTTTCATCAAGTAAAGGAACACAGACGATACAGGCTCCAGTGACCACCCCACTGTTAGACAGGATGTGGGATGTCACAGGCCAGTACCACACATCTCTGGGATGTCTTCCTGTTTAAGTCAGTGTTTTGGCTTGTTTTGTTTAGACAGGATGGTGGTTTGAAGGCTTAGTTTGTTTGGATGGTATTTTTTAAGAATGGGGACTTAGAACCTGGGGCTTCACACTGAGCTAATTTACCAGCCCTTCCTTTATTTTTTCGAGATATTATCTTGCTAAATTGCCCATACTGGACTTGAATTTGAGATCTTCCTGCGTCTGCTCCCAGTGTGCTGGGATTACAGATGGATGTCACATGCCCGGCCAAGATGCTTCTTAAAACCATGTGAACCATGAACCCTAAGAAATTGAGATGAGCTGACAGCACCTGGCACAGATTCAAGGCTGTGTCTCCAGTCACACCCACATGGCTGGGTATTGCGAGACTGTGATGAGAACTGACTGAGCAGGCGAGCTCCTGCAGAGGGAGGCCTGTCCCCAAGACAGTGAAGAGACCATGGCATTTCCTTCTCCTCTTTCTCAGTTGGAGACTAATGTCTGCACAGTGCTGTGCAGAAAGGGCTGGTCTTTGGAATCTGCACATGAGGCAAAGGGACTGACCCAGTAAGTGTCCCTGCACCTTGAGGCAGCGGAGACCCCTCTCCTCTCTGTATGGGGTCAGGAGCTGGAGGTGAGCAGCCTGGGAAGGGGCCAGCAAGGCAAGCTAAAGCAGATTTTGCAGGTATAATCATTTTTAAAGAGAATTTCCCGTTTGGTCTTCTCATCCTCCATGGTAAATAGGAGCTAAACTGAGCATCCTTGAAACCTCCAAATAGTTGCCACTCCATGGTAGAAGCCTGGAACTTGCCTTTTTACTGGTCTGTTCCCATTTTGGACCAATTCTGAAATACTCAGCTCTCTGGTTGCAAGTCCTCAGTAGGTAGATTGTAAGATAGGACTGTGTTGATCCAGGCATAGGCACAGGTCTAAAAAGAGACCACCTGAGAGCAAAAAAAGGTGGCCTGGCCCAAACAGACATGAGGACTCCAGGCCCAGCAGCCAGGGACATTCAGGGTGGGGTGGGCTGCCCTGTACATCCTGGTGGGATCCAACAGCTTCCCCTGATCAGAGCTCAGGGGGCTCAGTGGTGTATACCGAGTCATCAGGAAAAGATTAAATTATGGGCCTGCAGTCTTAAGAATTCCATCCCAAACATCTAGTTTGAAAATGAACATCCTAGTAGCTGCAATACCTGTGTAGCCATCCAAGAACAGAACCATATGTACCCTAGGATCACAGTTCCACAGGTTCTCTTACAGTTGGCAGTGCCCATCTTTCTGTGTGTTAATGATTATTTTAACTTCTGACAAAGTTCGTTTCAAAGCATTCCAAGGTGGATTGGTTTTTAGAGAGATCCAATGAAACAGATTCTGAAACCCAACCAGATTAAACGCACCACTGGGCACTGTACTACAGAATGCACCTACATTCATTTAGTCAGGCCATACAGGGTATGGTTTTGACTTCTGACCTTCAAGTCCATGCAAGGATGGGGCAATGATAGCTGGATGAGCCATGTTTAGTCTTGGAGTGGAAGCTGGGACCTGAAGCCCACAAATCTGTTAATCACACCAGGGCACACCATGAGCACTGGCCCTGCAAAATCCCACCTCTCAGTTTCTCTTCTTTTCTAACCCCATTTCCAGGCTCTTCCACATAAGTACTGCTTTAAAGACTCCATATGCCCTTGGCTGTATGTGTATATCTTTTAAAAAATGGGTTTGTGCACACATGATTATCTTGTATATAAAATGGAATGTGTCCCCATTCTATTTCCTTTGTATTTTCAAGGTCTGTAAGTTTACCCAAATTCTGCATCTCAGTGCACTAGTGCTTGGGTAGCATTCATGGCACCTGCCTTTCACACACCCTGCTCCTCCTCTTCACTGATACAGCCACGCTGCAGAAACCCCAGGTGGCTCCTCGTGCATCTCTGCTCAGAGAGCTGGCGGGGGGGGGGGGAGCAGGCTCTTGACACTGTTCCAGTCCACAGCGGTTCTTTGAACCCACAGACTGGCTTTCTCATTTCTTAGGTGGTGTGACATTTACTATGGGTGAACATCTCACTCTGGGACTTGCCTGTGCAGATCTTCAACCCATTTTTCCATTGCATTTGTTTTGTGCTTCCTGATTTTTACTAATTCCTTGTCCACCACGATCTTTTTCTTTTGTCTGTGGGGTCCTTGTTACAATAAAACTATTGAACTCTGTTCGGTTATTTCGTCTTTGTAGTCATGCATTGGGGGTTCCCTTTTCAGAAGTCCTTGCTCTGCTCACAAGCCTAGAGATGCCTGCCTCTGGTTTCTCCTGTTAGTGTTGACATTTGAGTTGGTGCAATTCATGGCATATGCCTTTTCAGCTGCCGCACTTCCCAAGCACACACACTTACACACTCCTCTTTTGGTTTGTTTTTGGGGGGGTGTTTTTGTTTTTTTCTCTGCCTTTTTGAGACAGGGTCATGCTATGCAGTTCAGGCTGGCCTTGAGCTCACTTTGTAACCCAGGCTGGTCTTGAATTCACAACAATCCCCCTGCCTCAGCCTCCCAAGTGCACACTCCTCTTTTGGAAGTTTTCCATCTCAGTCGAAGAATTATGCACTGTTGGGATCCTCTGCCCGTTTGGTGCCCACTGCAGGCTGCCTCCTGGGGGACTGCTGCACTCAGCCCGAGGAGTACACCTCTTGGGAAAGTTCCACTCACCCACAAGGCAAAAACCCTAGGTCATAATCTTTTGAGTTAATCTATGTCCATCAAGGCATGCTGTCAACCCAGTTGTTTAGATTGCTTGGTGCCTTTTTGCCCTGCGCCCATGACTTAGCACTGCCAGCTTCACAGCAGGCCCTAAGCTTGCCTGCTAAGCCCAAAGCTGCCCCTGCTCCCCAGAAGCCAGACCTGGTCCAGGCTATTTTAATGCCCTCTCGTCCACCTGAGCATGGGGAAGAGTGCTAAGATGGCCTTCATCTCTGCTGGCTTTCCAGGATCTGAAGCCTCTCTTCCTGGGGTGCTCACCGTGGAGTCCCGTCAGGGAAGAGCTAGCTTTGCAGGCTGCAACACCCAGGCCAGTGTTTTTAGTGAGCTAGAAGCCCACAGCCAGCCCAGGTGGGAACAAAAATAACGTTTGCCTGGGTTGTCTCCCCCTGAGTGATAGCAGTATTGAGTTTTGAGTTTGAGATAGCTGTTATTAAACCCACCACTGCCTGCTGTGTTGCTTTCCTGGCCATAGGGAAGGCTGTGTGGTTCTGCCTGATACATAGGCCACATTGCTCAAGAACAACAGC